>PITB01007296.1:0-75290 GCA_004024585.1 Paradoxurus hermaphroditus
GTCGGCCGCCCAACCGACTGAGCCACCCAGGCGCCCCTCTTCCCTGTATCTTACACATTTTTTGTAATGATCCTAACATCCAGGACGGTGCCTGAGATTAACAGTCACTTAACTGAAACACACTTTATCTTCGGAAATAAAATTACTTAAAAAAACTAAGCAGACACTCTGTGTACTAAAATTACTTTATTACAGTTGATTTTTTTAAACATTTCCTTTGCTATGATACAAAGGATACTTACAAACAAAATATTACATATGACCTTGTTTTCGCTCTTATGTTCTGACAACTTGGTAACAGCTTTAAATGCACAATCTATACAATTAATACAGGTTATATATGAACTATAAGGTATGCTGAACCAGAATACTGACAATACACTGTACAATAAGCCTTACCAGTTAGTGCTGCGGACCATTTCTACCAAAAGGAAAATGCACATCTGCACAGTCACCTTTACCAGCCGGTGCTGACAGCGAGGGAGAGGCTTCTTCCCCATTGTAACCCTTGATAAGCCTCCACTGTGGGCGTCTTGTTTGGTCCGAAAATTGAGAGGACTGTGTATATTTAAAATTAGTCATCAGTAAAGTGGCAGAACATCACTTTCAACATGATAATGTCTCACCAAAAAAATCAGTCCTAGTTTTAAAAGACCACAAGTCCTTTGTCTACTGCGAAAACCCTACAGGCTCAAGGGCTTTGGGAGATGAGAAGATGAAGGCTGCCAAAAAAGGAGGCAAGAAACCAAGCCAAAATCTAGGTCTTGCAAAATCATCATTTTTCCCTTCACCAAAGGGAAGTAGAAATGTACAAATTCATTGATGAACCTCAATGATAACGTATCAGTTAGCTGATAACCCTCATTTTATCTGACCCCTGACTTGTGGGAATAACTGAAAGAGATCGTGAATAATATATACCACTTTTAGAAAAGAACTTCTTGCTTAGTTAAAATATTCCCTTTAGCCACCAAAGCTGGTCCTGGGCTATTACAGGTGTGCATTCATCTCTCAATGGTCTACTCAGAAATGATAAGGTTACAGCTTTTTTTCTTTTCTTTTTTCTTTTTTAAATAAAAAAAGCAATTGACTGAAGCATTTTTTTCTTTTTTTCTTTTTTTTTTTAGGTAAATAGCAAAAATAAAAATAAAAACCAACCCTGGCATTTGCACAAATGATGCAAATGGAGCGATGTGGCCTGTAAGGTAAGGGGTTAGTAGAAAGGAAGAGAGAGTGAAGAAAATCCAGAGAAAACGATGTATTAACTTTTCTTCTTAAAAATTTTCTACAATACATGTGCAAAAAAATCATGCTGGTTGAGGAAAACAAAGGGAAATGAGTATATAAAACTAAAAACATAAATAATATGTTTGGATGACAGGTGAAAGCAGAAACCAACCTGGGTTACAAAAAGGATTATACATTCAAGATGCTCTTAAACCCAGTGGGATAACTTATGTTAAAACTGTGTTAATAGTTACGTTAAAAATCTCAAGTTTGTTTTTAAATCTTCACAATACAAGCAAAGCTGTTTTAAAATATACACTATACATATTTCTCAAAGTCTCTCCAACCTCATTAATGCGCATTAGGCTATCTTTTTCATATACTAAAAGAAGGGGGTTCTGAAAGCTAGGTTGCTCAGAGTAACCCATCCATTATTTAAATGTTCGTCTTAAGTTTTAAATGGGTTAAAAATTTTAGCAGACTTACATAAATAGGATTTAGCAACACAAGTGTTAATTTAAAAAACTCTAAAGCATTTACAAATTATCTGGTTGGAACAGTCTGGGAAAGGTATGTGCACTATTACTTTAAAATGTTATTTACATCAGACCATTGCTTTTGTAAAAATTTCTCTAAAAGATAAAAAACAAAACTTAATAAATTTGGAGAATTAACCTATTCTAACCTAGCACAAAAAGATCATAAAAGGAAAGGTAATATACGAACAAAATTATCTTCTAACAGAAACCCCACATATCCTCTCCACTTGGATTTTGCTCTATGAAACCACCTGCAACTCCTAATAGGCTCGTGTATCAAGTGTCAAGAAAATGTGGTAAAATATCTTGTCAGATAAATTACTGGCCTCAAGTGGACTTTTTAAAAAAATTCTTCCACCTTGTGTCTCTGGCTTGGATTATTTTAGGACACATACATATAATTAATTGGAGGGGCACTCTAGGCACGATTCCCATTTAATGTGGAAGAAAAGGTGTAACATAAAATGTTAGGGAGAAGGGGTGGTGGTTTCTTTGATATTATGAAATGCAAGGAAGCACATTTGGAATGGGCACCAAAAAAGAGCCATCTGGCAACACACCAGGGGCAGCCAACATCTTAATAAACTAAATATAGTCGTCTATGACAAAAAGGGGGTTGGAAGGGTCCAGGACACCCTTCCCCCATCCATTTGATATGTGCCAAATAGTCACATGGACCAGCCAGAATCTGAAAATATTAAGCAGTTGCATCTTTTTGATTCACATAATTCACTCCATGACCATGTGCAACTTATAGTAACAATAATGTTCATGCTGAGGCAATGTACTTGAGGGCTCAGAAAAAGCAAAATGTGCCACTGAGAGAAACCTGTTCCCATACAACTGGTCTTCATGCTTTCAAGGGGCCCTAATACACCTTTGAAGCTAAGCCAAGCCATGCAAAAGCAAAGAGTACACACTTTTCATTAACATTGGTATCTCGTGTTTCTAAACTCCACTGACCTCCAAGTTGCCACTGAAACCTAGGAGTACTGAATGCATACAAATGACGGCTCCCGGATTTTTTAAAATGCATTTCCCTCATCTATGTCTACCAGCCTGTAACACCTTAGGCGACAAGGCGTTTCAGAGAAAGGTTTAGTGGGGATAATGACAAAGGAACATATGCAATTCTGGAAACAGGAAAAATGCTCCAGAAATGGGATCGATGTGCCAGCAATTCGCACAGTTCGTTTCATCTGAAAATTCAGCTACAGAGCCCAGTAAACAGTTCCAAGCCATAATGTTATCACCTGCATAATTTACATAAACATTAAAACTCTTGCACTTTATATAGACAAAACACACGTCTGTAAACATGGCCACTGGGGGAGGGAGGCTCCCTACCTCATTCATGATCGAAAACATGTAATCATTATATTAAATAAAATGACTTTGCTTCAAAAGATGTAAAACCTGATCAACGATTAAGCTTCACTTTCCCCTGTTCAACAACATTTAAGCATTAATTCTAAAAATGTCACCTAGGGTGGTTTCAGGATTAGATGCTAGGACCACAACTGGCAATGACAGCAACTCCTCTCTAGCTGGCACAGACTTATAAACTTTAGTACAAAAACAAAAAAAATACAGAAACTAGTTCAATTTGTTAGCTACATATTTACAGATAATTACATGATTTTTCGCTCATAATTGCTAAAAACTATGAGCGAAAAGGAAACTGTGCAGGCTGAATTACCCGTACTTTGGGGGGCTCCTTGGGTATCAAGACACCCTTTTCATTCATTCAGAAATCTCCTCTTCTCTCCACTTTTTCATGTCAAACTACCTACAGATGTCCAGGTTGGTATATCCAGTGGGCATCCTGTTTCAGAGAGGATTCACTTTTTTCTATATTCAAGAAGAATCTCTTGTATATTTAAAATCAAAAAACAAACCCGACACAATCAGACAGACACATACATACGCGCAAAAAAAATCTCTCTGAAACTTCAAAAAGTTAGGATTGCTGGGAAACAGTTAACAGTGATGGTGACATAGTAAATGGCTCCCCAGTTTTAATTCTCTGCCTTTATTTTCTTTAAAGATCTATTTTTGGGTGGGTGGGAGGGAAGTGCAAGTTTAAGAAACCCACAAGAGGCAGATAAGGTGCATACTAATTTATATTTCTTATAATCTGAAGACTGTCATTAGGCCAAACGGGTCCTCTTCCTTTGTGTGAGTGAAATTTTGGAAATCTGAATATAAGCGAGGGAAAAATTAGTCAATGTGACTTTAAAGGGGGCTACCAGAATTCAGTAGAAAAATATAAACGCACAGTAACGGAAGAGTTCTCAGCTTCACTTTCCTTTACCAGACAGTGTTTAAATAAAACTTACTTCCTTACAAATTAATAGTCATTTCCAATGCAGACCTATTGTGGTGATTTCATAAAAGTGCAGACAACATAACCACACACACAGCAAGATAGACTTCAATCAGTAGTCCTTGCAAACAAGAGGCAAGTCTGCTAAGTGTACAGCACAGCCTTCATCCTTTAAGGAATCTGAGGATGGGACATTTCCAGTTCTCAACTTACGAGTGAGTGAGTGCCTACTCAAAAAGGCAATGCTATGACCTCAGAGGCACTATCCTGTCAGGTGAGGGAAAACAAAAGAGAGAATTTGTCTCTCTTTAATAATGATCTGCATTTTAGTAAGCAGCTCAAAGATGACAGCCCAAGTTTTGGCTTTGTTCCTTAGAGAAGATAGTTTTCTATCTAAGAAACAAGAACCTCTTCTTCCATTATTCTAGGAGATTCACACTTCTACACTTTAAATATATTATTTTCTCACTTGAATACACACTACACACTTCACATTGTGAGCATGGGACAGAATGCAGGACCATATAAACCTCCCAGGAAAGGGGTGCTGTGGTGGGCCAAATCTGTGCTTGAATAGTAGTGGCTCAGAAGGGCTGGAAGGTGCACGAAGAACTTAACTATTAGCAAGCAAGAAGAGGCAGCTAAAGGAAGAAAGCCCCACACCAATACCATATCCTTCTCTCCCAGTGGCCATTTCCTGTTGATCTCATAGTTGAGGAGAACCTTAGATGCTTTAGCAGTAATTCCTTTCTTGGCTGTTTTGGTCCTTAGCAAAATGTGTAAGTATTAGTATCAATGGAGTAAAAAGAGGATCAATGGCATCACTACTAAGAAATACACTGAGATTGTGCACATGGAGACTGTGTGACTTACTGGTTCTTTTCATCATCTTGGCAGAGGAATCACCACCAGTGTTTGCAATTTCCACGGTTCATTTCTCTCTGCACCACTTATCACTTATTGCATCACAACACAAACTCACAGAGACATTAACTGGCTCCTCCCCCCGCATTTTACTGCATTGCAACTTATGGTTCCACATTCACTTAACTTTCTCTCCACCCACACAAGTGCTAAGAAGGGAGTAAAAGAGAAAAGATTGCATCTAATGACCACCTTCTCATAAATATCAACCCAGAATACTCATTCTTAAGAAACACATGCATTCTTGCCTTAACTGAGGACTGAAATAACAAAATAACAGAACCTTTAAGCACCCCGATGGAAATGTACAATATGAGTTAACATCCATCTATCTATACACACATATAGACACTCATATGTATATACAATATATACATACAAATGATAATAGCTATACCAAAATGTGCATATTTAACACAGTTTTAAAAAGCCAGTAGATCATGGTATAATACAATTTATTTCCACTAGTGAATGGCACAAATGGAGAAATGCAAAGGAGGTGTTTCAAGTACAATAGTCATTTTTCACAGGTGAAAATAAACAGTATTATTCCAGTGTCCAACACAATGTATTCTATAAAAGTTTAAAATGCCAGACATTTAGTACTTAAAGAAGTAGAAAGTTACTAAAGTCAGCCTTACGGTCTGAAAAAGATACTCATAGAGTTTTCGATTTGGGGATGGGGGTGAGGAAAAATAGGAAGCAGTGTCAAGGACAGTTTTAGTGTACTGAATGGTCTTGATGTCCAGGCAGCTGAAAATCGTAATGACTTTGCTATAAAAAGTTCAATTTACCAATAAACCCTTGGCGTTGGGTGCCAAGCATATTATACCTGTAGGGGTGTTCAAATGCAGGACTATTCATCTCTAGGCACAGAAAGGACTAAAAGGACTGGCAGCTCTAAACAAAAATAATATAAACACATTTTCCAGCTAACATTATCTATATCATGAAAATACTTTCAGATACTATAATTTGGGGTTAGAGCTAACTTTAATAAGAGGAGAAAAAGTATGTGCAAAAGGAAGGGAACCCAATTAGGAATAATATATTTCAAGGTATGAGGTTTTGCATTTTTAAAATGCTAACTTAAAAAAAGGGAGAGACCGTGAACACGAGAAACTTTTTACTGCCAAGCTCTGGATACCAGATATAGCATTTACAACTTTCTGATATACTGGACAAATTTCCCATACTTTTTATTTTCTTAAATACATATATACCAAGTGAACACCAACACTGGGGAGGAGGTAGTATTAATTTGATCAAATGTTGACATTGTACACTGACTCAGAAAGTGCCTGCTTCTTTCTTTAGGATCTCTCAAAACTTCTCAAATTTTCCTGCTACAACCTTTACTCTATGGTGATTCCTACCATGTATGAGATTCCTCAGAAGTCAGATCTTACAAACACACACAAACCAATGTGGAAATATTTTTGCAAACTATAAATATTTTAATTAAAATTAACTTAATGGAATAATCCAGATATAGTCATGACCTACATGTAAAACTGGTTGTCATGCAATTCAGTCAGATCGATACAAAGCCCTACTGGACAGACACCTGGAGTCAGTATTCAATCACGATTTTACAAGTATATCTGAACTCAGTAACTCGATTCTACTAATTTATGTCCATGAGTAGAATCTAGCATGTATCACTGGTAGTGTCTTGGATTTTAAAGAGTTTGGTACGCAAAACTGATCTGCTCCCATACTCCACCCCCTCCAGTAGTACGGATGGGCCAGACTGAATAATAGTTTTTTTGGAAGATATCAAATTCCATTACATTTTTGGACATTTAGTTAATTCTAAAGAGCTCTCCTGTCATTTCCCTCCAAAATTTGTTTGAAACACTGTAATATTTTAATGCAGAAAAGAGAGACTGATAAAATTAGAAGCCCCTTTCATTAAATAGGACAACTGCATGTTATGTTTACCTAATAACTGGTGATGGAGAGCACGGCCAAAAGGACAATGTACCACAGTGTTACTTGAAACACTGCCTACATTGAGTATGAATTCTACTGTTATCTTGGTTTTTAAAAGATTTACATTAAAATATTAATTTTTCTTCCAGTTACCTTTAAATGAATGCCAGAAACTCCTAAAGGGGAGGCTTCATGGAGATTGGGCTGACATACCTGGGGAAGAGTTAAATTTGGCTGAGAAAACCAAAATTTTAACAGTGATAGATTACTGTTTAGTCATCACTCAGGCCTAGGTGTCACTGAGTAGAACTTAGAGAATTCTAACTTGGAGCCCTCTGACCACATGAAAAGCAGGACCCAGAGTTAGCATCAAGGGTTTTTCAAGACAACTGGGGAGGGGGCAGGACAATAACTTATAAGAAACTCTGATCTGTCATTGGGAAGAACATTTTTTTTTTCCTTCAAGTCATACTCATAGCTCCTTACCCACCTTCAACTCAATTTCCACACTGGGTGTGGAATGCCAAGGAACATCTGACTTTTAGCATTGGGTTGATCCTTCATTGCAAAACAGAAAACAAAACAAAATGTGCCCCTCTCTGGGGAAAAAAAAAAAAAGTTAGCTTTCATTAAGAGATTCCCTGACCACTATAACTTACTTCACCTTTTTTTTTTTCTTTTTTAATTCACCAAACTTGATAGTTCCTTTTCAGTAGTACTTTAGCACTGAGGCTAGAGACTTCTGGAAGTGGTGTTTCCTATTGTGTGATGTTAACATGATGCCAAATGGTCACTAAGTCTCAAGGAACTAGAAGTTTGTAAAGTATTGCAGCAACATAAACAGCCAAAAAAAGGGGGGTGGGGACCTGCACATGCAGCAAAATCTACAGTGGTGATGAGGATTAGTCAGCAGCTGGTAAAGTCATTGGCTCAGTGACTCCTGGTTCACTATGGCAACTAAACATTTAAATAACTGGCTATTCTACTTGTAAACAGGAAATCCCATAAGCCAAAAGGGGGAGGATAATCAAATTATGTCTAAGTAGTGTGATGAGAATTCCAATGGATGGCAGTTTGCAAATATGGCATCATTCAAATACCTCTGGCATTTGACTTGTATTGGCTATATGTCTGTTTTCGTACTAAGTAAAAGTACTGTTTGGGGTCTTGGGAGTTATAGAGCTTAGCTAGGATGAGATATCACAGTAAAAGCAACAAAACATTAGGATATATAGGCTTCATCTCCTCACTCTGCTGCTGAACATACCCACCACATGAACTTCTGGGACCTCTCTCACCCTCCAGTCTCCCCTTTGAAGGCTCACAGGTTTGTTGATGCAATTCCCATACAACTGGTGATCTTTTGAAGCACCTCCATCTCACCATGCCACAAAGAAGGCACAATTGAACAGACAAAACAAAAACAAAAACTGACAAACCTATGCAGCATTCAGAAAAAGAACTAAGTTGTTTTTTACTCTCTGAAAAAGTCAATGCAACCCTTTAGTGTTCATGGATTTCCACTTTTTTACTCCAAATGAGGCTGAGAAGTCAGACCAATTTAATAAAGAAAATACACTCGTGAGGGGATACAGGTGTGTTTCCATAATCACTTGGTTCAGCACATGCTGCCTGCCTGCTGTGAGTGGCTCAGAAGAATTTGGGGTGTGGGGAAGGCTTTAGATCTTTTCACAAAGTTCTTAGACTACAGTTGCTCCAAAGTGATGACTCACGCCACTATGCTGCATTCTATTTTTGCAGTGTTCAAAAAAATACCCCCCATCTAGCCGATTTCTTTTTATATACACACAATTCCCCCTTTCAATTTTTTTCCAAAAGTAAAAGAACAAAACAAAACCCGGCAGCCAAATACTATGACATCCCAATTAGTAAACACAAAACAGAATGCTTTACAAAAATGAATGAAATATACCATGATGCACTCAGCATCCACACTGTAGTACCCAAGTGAGGAGGCTGCCGTGATGATGTCTGTAGGCAGTTTCTTTTGGCAGACAGCTCCAGCGGAATTGCCACTCTCAATTATTAAGTTATGTATAAGACATGTGTGACCCATTGGATATTTGTGAAGTGACACTCGTGCTTCTGCTCATGCCCTGCTCTGTCCGTCCCCCAGAAGCTGTCCGCCTCAGAGCCTGAGGGCTATTGCGGACTCCCATACTGCTACCTCGGGGTACCCCTTGCATTGGCCCTGAAGGGTGACCCCACGGCTGGGGTCCACCTTGCATTGGATGGCCCCAAGCTTGTGGTGGGCCACCCATGGGATGACCCCAGTGAGGTCCTGGACCCCCAGTAGGATTGTGAGACCAACCAGAAGCTCCCGGGTAGCTGTGGCTAAATGCCTCAGGGGAAAGATTAGAAAGGACCATGTTACTAAAACCTAGTCTCATGCTTTCAGAGTCAAAAGCTTCAATTTCTCTGGCTTGGCGCTCCAATAGGCTTCTTATTCGTTCTGTGCGTTCATTCTGCAAAGCCAACATCTCTTCCTCAATCTGTTTGGGGTTGGGGGAGGGAAGCAAAAGGAAAGGTGATTTACTTTCTAAAAAATCTATTAATTAAGAAAATAATAATTACTCACCTTTGAAGTCAATCATAAAATAGTTCACTCTGGCTATTTTATGGATGTACATTTAAAGTTTTTTGTTTTTTGTTTCTTTGAGAGAGAGCACGAGCGAGCATGCAAGTGGGGGAGGGGTAAAGAAGAGAGGGAGAAAGAGAATCCCAAGCAGGCTCCACACTGTCAGCAAAGAGTCCAATGCAAGGCTCGATCCCATGAACTATAAGATCATGACCTGAGCTGAAACCAGGAGCTGGATTTTTAACCGACTGAGCCACCCAGATGCCCTGCACATTCAAAAATTTTAAGAGATGTAAGGCACCTGGCTAGCTCAGTTTGAAGAGCATGTGATTCCTGATATCAGGGTCATGAGTTCCATACCCATATTGGGTGTAGAGATTACTTAAAAATAAATAAAACTTAAAATTCTATAAAGAAATGAAAGAAATGTACTGTAGGAATCATGTATAATTTATATTTTTAAAATATGTAAGATCAAGTTCTTTTTTAAAAATTAAATTAGATGTTTTTATATTTACTTTTCATTTGAATATAGTTGATGTTACATTAGTTTCGGGTTAAAGTCAAGTTCTTAAAAGCAAAGGCAGGGGTGCCTGGCTGGCTCAGTCAGTAGAGCATGCAACTCTTGATCTCAGGCTTGTGAGTTCAAGCCCCATGCTGGGTGTACTTTAAAAAAATAAATCAAGGTAATTATCATGAATGGCTACTAAATTCATTAGTTAAAAAACTGAATGACAAAGAAAATGGGTAAGGAGAAACTAGCCCTATCAGATATCCATCCCATAATGTCACTCTAATAAAATAAATATGGTATTGGTGTGAAATAGCCAAGTACTAAAAATAGAAACAGAATGAAGATATCAGTTTGCAGTCTTTTAATGCAAGACAAAAGCAGTACTTAATTTAATGGGAAAAAACAAATAATGCAAGCACAACTGACTAATATCTGGAAGGAAATGGAAATGGAACCCCATCTTAATACTATATTCCAGATAAACCAAAACTTTAAGTGAACGGAAACAAAAAAAAACAAAGTTTTCATTAAAAAGCTAGAAGATTCTATGTAGCTAAAAATTCATACCTGGGTAGCCATCATAATCAGTTCTAAAAAACTGGAAGGTATTACAAATAAATATAGTTGACTATATATAATTTTTTAAAATATTAAAAAATACTGAGTCAAAAAAAAAAAAATACTGAGTCAACAATGAAGAAAGAAGCCTGCTTTGGATTCTTTGAATGATCAGACTGACAAAATCTGAACCCACTGATCAATATTAGTATCACTTAAAAGTGAGACAACTAGACATTATATATCTCTTGATGTGACGCAAAAGGAAGTACACAGTAACTCTTATGAAAATTACCTGCAAATTTTTTTGAAATAAAAGAAAAAGTTTAATCTAAATGTTATCATGCCTCCAGGTTTAATTACCAGTTTATAGGAAATATGAAGTAATGGAGAGAGGAATACATTAAATGACACCACGAGGATGAAATAAGCCAAATTCATATGTGAGAATTCCTACAGAGCAAATGATCCAATTCTCAGTAAAAATTAAAAAAAAAGAGGGGGGGCAGCAGTGGTTACAAACTAAAAGACTCAAAAGATAATTAACCAGCGGTGCCAACTCTTGCTCTTGGCTCAGGTCATGATCTCACAGTTCAGGAGTTCGAATTCTGTGTCAGGCTCTGCACTAGCGGCACAGAGCCTGCTTGTGATTCTGTCTTTCCCTCTCTTCGCTCCTCCCCAGAAATAAGTAAATTTTAAAAACTTAAAAAAGAAAGATAATTAACCAAATGCAATGTGTAGACTTTGTTTGGGCCCCAATCCAAATAAACCAACTGGAGACATTTTTGAGATAAAAGGGGAAACTTAGGCATGGACTGAGCATTAGACAATATTAAAAATTTATTAATTTTGTTAGATACCACAATGGAATTATTGTTATGTTAAATTCAAAAAGTCGGGGCGCCAGGGTGGCTCGGCCGGTTAGGCGGCCGACTTCAGCTCGGGTCATGATCTCACAGTCTGTGAGTTCGAGCCCCGCATCAGGCTCTGTGCTGATGGCTCAGAGCCTAGAGCCTGGAGCCTGCTTTGGATTCTTTGTCTGCCTCTTTCTCTCTGCCCTTCCCCTGCTCATGTTCTGTCTCTCTGTCTCTCAAAAATAAATAAACGTTAAAAAAATTTTAAAAAAAGTAAATAAATTCAAAAAGTCTTTATCTATATTTAGGAGTCAAATGATGGTAATGCTGATATTTGCTTTAAAATACTCCAGACATTGTTCCCCATCTCCTGTGTCCACCACACAAAGTTGTGTGTGTGGAGCAGGGAGACAGATAAGAAAAAATTAGCAAAATACTGATAACTGTTGAAGCTGGGTGGTGAGCACTTGGGGATTTCATTGTACTAATTCCTCCTACTTCTGTGTATGTTTGAAAATTTTCATGATAAAAAGTTTTTAAAAGATAAAGAGATAAAGGAGCATTAAATCAGGTATCAAAGTTTTTGAGGATTTAAGCCAATAGTTACTGCTCTCTGCAGAACTCTAATTAAACAAATATGTTTAGTTTTTGTGAAGTGCCCTTTTAAAGGATATGAAGTTTAGCATGGGGAGACACATGCAAATAAAAAATCGCAATAAAATGTGGTAAGATGTAAGAATGGATTTATAAGGTATAACAGAAACAAAAAGGGATGGAGTGATTCACTCTATAAGGGAGAAAGACGAGGACGAAGTATTCTCAGAGGAGGTGGCAGAGACTAGATTCTGAAGGAAGAATACAGGTTTACCAGGAAGACAAAGGGGAGGAAAAGATATTTTCAGCAGAGGGAAGACGTGCAAAAGCATAAGAAAATGATAAAATAACAATTATTTCGGCCAGAATGGATTCCAGTAAGACGAATTTTAAAATTATTGAACATTCTAAATACTAAAGTGTTAGAAAGTTTTACAGTGAGCATTTCATATGAAGGCTGAAGAAGAACTTAAGATTACATATGAATGCTTCTTCTGAGGAAAAGATATTAAATTGTTAACCGTGGTGATTTCTGAGTGGTGGGACTAAAGACATCTTAATTTCTATTTATATTTTTCTAAAGTTGTCAAGTTTTAAGTTTTTTCTTTAAGTTTTTATTTTTAAGTAATCTCTGCACCCAACACGGGGCTTGGACTCACAACCCTGAGATCAAGAGTCACATACTCTACCAACTGAGTCATCCAGGCACCCCTAAACTTGTCAAGTTTTAAGAAAGTAATTATAAAGTAATTTCCACTTTTAATATCTTTATATAAAATACCCAAATCAATCCTCTAAGGATTCAAAGAACTTCACATTTTTCTTTTAAACATTTTCATGTAAAACTTTCAGAGATCTATTTGCTAAAAGCATTTATTTTAATTCATGGGATCCAATAAATGATGAGAATGTGCTGAGTATGTAACTGATCCAAAAGTCTTGCATATTATGAAGGAAACTCATGACAAAAATATTAAACATGCAGGGGCACTTGGGTGGCCCAGTTCATTAAGTGTCTGACTCGGGCTCAGCTCAGGTCTTGATCTCACAATCATGAGTTCAAGCCCCACAGTGGGCTCCATACTGGGTGTGAAGCCTACTTAAAAATATATATGTATATACGTGTCTGGTTGGGGTATAGCAACCAGACACATTTATACACATATATTTTACACATTAATGCTTCTCTTTTATCTAGTAAGCACTGTTTTAATTTTGTTTGATTAGTTTTATCACTTAAGAAACTCAGAAGATGAAAACTAAGATATGTGATAGGCTGTATTAATCCTCATTTCTTTTATGTTGGGATGAACACTGGGTGTTATATGTAAACCAATTTGAAAATACACTATTATAAAAAAATAAATAAAATTAAATTAAAAAAAGAAAAAATCCCCATTTCTTTTAAAAATATTAGTTATTTCTGAAAATTAGAAAGGTGGTTTCACTGGGTAGATAAGGTTACCATAATTAAGACTTTTGAGAAGCTCTTCCAACTATCTCCTTTGAAATCAAATGTGATTATTTTTATGTATTTTCAGTTCCACAAAGAAAGGTCCTATAAAATATTCCAATTGTTAATTCTTACTTAAAACTACCAACCATGTTGTTGATGCTGTGACATACTGAGGGGCGCCTGGGTGGCTCAAATGGTTGAACGTCCAACTCTTGGTTTCTACTCAGGTCATGATCTCGCAGTCATGAGATGGAGCCCCATATCTGGCTCTGCGCTGGGTGTGAAGCCTGCTTAAGATTCTCCTTCTCCTTCGGCACTCCTCCCTCAAAAAATTATTAAAAACAAAACACACACACACACACACACACACACACACACACACACACACACACACACACACACACACCCACCCACCCATGTTGTCACCCAACTATGTTGTTGATGATGTGAAATACTAAGAGAAAATTCAATGAAATAGTAATAAAAAAGCCCATTTATACTTCAAAGACACTGCCACTTTTCATGCATGTATGAAATTCACATGGAATTTATCATTTATAGTTATGTTATCTTGCTGAAATTTTAATGTAAAGGAAGAGTGAGAAAAGTTGTAACAGGGCCTCATGTGAGTCAAGTGTAGCTTACTTTGTTGATGTCTCAACAACCTAAAAGAACAATTTTTCTGGAGGCTGATAGCAATCTTCAAACAGAACTGCTATTTATCTGTGAACAACTAACTCTGATTCCACCTCTATTTTCAGATGACTGTTTCTTATTTGTACAACCAGTAGGTACAAAGTGCAGAAAAATAGCTGTTAAAAATTTTCGAAGTTTTTATAGAGAAGGTACATGGACTTGGTAGTTGCCAAATGACCCAACTGCTTTACAGTCAGGCACTTCACTTGAAATGTAAGCATTAACCCTAAAAATGAAGCAGCACCTCAAAGCACTATTTATCATCTTATTGTTCTTTTAATATTAATACTAAATTATCATAAGCACTTTCCATTCTCAAAGTAATATTTTAAAAAGAAAAAACAACCAATTGGGGCAGCTGGGTGGCTCAGCGGTTAAGTGTCTGCCTCTTGATTATGGCTCAGGTCATGATCTAATGGTTTGTGGGTTCGAGCCCTCATCCGGCTCTGCACTGACAGTGCTGAGCCTGCTTGGGATTCTCGGTCTCCTTTCGCTCTCTGCCCCTCCCCCACTTGCTTGTAGGCAAGCTCTCTCAAAATAAATTAAAAAAAGAAGACTCAATCTACTGCATTAATATAGCAACTACTAGCATTCTTTTAATTCACTTTAAGTGTAATTTGTCCTTTTTATTTCATTCAACCTATCATAGCATTTCCCCATATTAATACTGTCTTTGTAGCCATCATTTAAATGGCTGAGTAAGATTTCACTGGCTAGGCCATAATTACTTAATTATATTTCTATTTTGGATGGTTAAGTGTTTTATTTTTTTTCCCCGTGTTTTTATTTAAATTCCAATTAGTTAACATATAGTGTAGTATTAGTTTCATATGTAGGATTTAGCAATTTATCACAAGTGCCATCCTTAATTCCCATCACCCATTTAACCCATCCTCCACCCCTGCCTGCCCCTCTTCCTTCCAGTAGATGGTTAGGTGTTTTAAACCACCATAATGACCATTTTTATGCATATTTTTTCCTATCTTTTGGATTTCTTTTCCTTAGACTAAATTCTTAAAGTTTAAACTTAAATACTTAACAATTCTAAAGCTCAATATATACACCCAAATTGCTTTTCAAAATGCACTAACAGTGTATGAGAGTACCACTGCATCTTCACCAATGGGTACGATTTTACACCAGACTTCGTAGAACATGTAAACTTTGGTTCATATACGGAAATAAGACTATTACCTAAGATACTAATTAGCACTGTTTAACTCTCAACCACTAGGTGGAGCTAAAAATACAAATATATTATAATAGTACCAATATTTCTCTCACAACACTATTTCTACAATACTATGTAAGTTTTCCTTTCAGTGATAATTTTGAAGCATGAGAGACAGAACTTTAGATTGAATTTTAAACATTCAAATTGGAATCAGATTTATGAAAACTATATATGGTACAACCTAGATTTTTCTTTTTTCTATTAGTTTATTTATTTGAGAGAGAAAGAAAGACAAACAGGGGAGAGGCAAAGAGAGGAGAGACAATCCAGTGCAGAGCTTGATGCAGGGCTCAAACCCACAAATCGTGAGATCATGACCTGAGCCAAAATCCAGAATTAGATGCTTAATGAACAGAGCCACCCACGTGCCCCCAAACAAGGGTTTCCTTAAATTTTATACGTGTTCTATGTTTCTCAGTGAGAAACATAACTGAGATAATTTATAGAGGCAGATACCTCTCAAAGAAGCAAATAATAAAGACGGCTGTCCCAGGGAAATAGTAACATCTTAGTGGATTTTTTAAAGACTATGTTTTTGTATATATATATATATATATATATATATATATATCCAGAAACAATGACAACTTTCATTAGGCAAGACCTTTAGGCAAGTCTTCACTTAAAACGGGCCTAAGACTATACCAGCTGTTGGGAGCTTATGGCCCAGGAATTGCTGAACACAGCTCTGAATCCTAGATACAACTGGGATCCTAGATTCTACTACAATTGCCCCTTAAGCAACACAAGTTTGAACAACATGGAGCCCCTTACATGTGGATTTTTTTCAGTAAATACAGTACAGTACTATAACTGTATTTTCTCTTCCTTATGGTTTTCTTAATAGTATTTTCTTTTCTTGGGGCACCTGGGTGGCTCAGTTGGTTGAGCTTCCGATTTTGGCTCAGGTCATGATCTGGTGGTTCACGAGTTCAAGCCCACATTGGGCTTGCTGCTGTCAGCACAGAGCCTGCTTCGGATTCATAGTTCCCCTCTCTCTCTGCCCTTCCCCAACCTGCGCTCTCTCAAAAATAAACATTAAAAAAAAAGAGAGAATATTTTCTGTAGCTTACTCTGTTGTAAGAATTATAGTATATAATACATATAACATGCAAAATATGTGTTAATCGACTATTTATGTTATTGGTGAAGCTTCTGGTCAATTTTATAATGTGTTAAGAAAAGTTACACACAAATTTTCAACTGCATGGGTTGTCACAGCCCCTAACCCTCGCGTTGTTTAAAGGTTACTTTTTACTTCTAAAAACAAATGCTTTTCCTCTCTTTCGCTCTAAAATCTCCTGCCCATCATCCTTTCCCCAAAACACACAAAACACACACAACTTTACTACCTTAAAGGATGAAATGAATTTGGAGATTCTAGTTCTGTTAATATATCTGACAAAGAATAAATAAAAAATAAGTAAATGAAGATACATCTAGAAGTAACATTTTCAGCCTGATTTTTCACCTGTGTGGAACTGGTTTTACCTTCTGTCCTCTAATAATCTTCCACCAATCTGTATAGTTACAGGCCCAAGCTGTACAAGTGAATATTCTAATGCTTCATTCCTGCTTCTCCTAGGCAATTACTAATGTTCTGTTTCTTTGCTATCCAAGTTTTTCTCCAACCTCCTTAACTAGAGCTAGATACACAAAAGAACTGAGGAACACAGAACCAAAACTATTCCCTCCCAATTCAGCTGTCTTCACAGAACCCCATATTCCTTCCTCTAGCAATTACTACTTAAATTATATTTCCTTGATGTTTAGAACTCAATAATTATAAAGTTAATTGGATCATTTTTAATGTTTATTTATTTTTTAAGAGAGAGAGAGAACAAGCCAGAGTGGCAGAGAGAGAAAGAGACAGAAATCCCAAGCAGGCCCCATGCTTTCAGAGCAGAGCCCAATGCAGGGCTCGAACTCATAAAATGCGAATTCATGACTTGAGCCAAAACCAAGAGTTGGATTACTTAACCAACTATGCCATCCAGGCACCCAAATCAGTAATTTTAAAGAAAAACACTACCAAAACTAAATTAAGGAAATATAGTATTATGAAAACAATCCAATGCCACCTCTGTCAATATGAAAAAATATTTATAAAGTGCTTCTGCTAAAAGCAGACACTAGCACAATTACCTTTCTCATATTACTCATACCTTTTGTTCTAAGAGCGCCCTGCGGAGGGAGACCCGCTGTTCAAGCTCTCGAAGCTCCCGATCGTGTTGGGCCTCAGCCTGCATCTTGATTTTGCTCTGATACGCGTTCAACAGCTCCAGTTCCTGCTGTAGCTGCATCTTCAAAACCTGGCACTCTGCTTCCTGTGCCTCATCCAAACGTAGCTGAGAAAGAGAAAGAAAACAAATGTATCCTACTGTGAGCTCTCTATTCCTGACCTGTGGAAAAGAGGAGATGTGAGGGAAGACAGACTACTCTTTTGTAGATATACAATTGTTCTCTCTCATGCTGCTGAGTAAACGTCTCTGAAAAAGGAAGGCCTAGTAACCTTTATCTTCAGGAAGATAAAGCTATCATAAGCTCTTTGGAAGATGCTTAAATAACCATATTTCTCTTAAGAAAAACCTAGAATCTGACCAGATAATAGGACTCTGAATGTTTTCTCTCCAATGAAATAACTACAGCATAGGGACCAGCAAACAGCTTACTGGCCCAAATTGGACAGCAGCTGGGTTTTTTTTGCTTTCATTTTTTTATAGAGTCCACTAGTTAAGAATGGTTTTTACATCTGAAATAGTTATATTTTTAAATAGCTATTTAAGTACTCACATAATATCCTCACTTTTGCTTCCTGGCCTACAGACTCTAAAATATTTAAGAAGTATGCTTACAAAATTTATATAGAAAATATTTTATATTTATATTCAAATGTTACCATTTGGATTCGAAATACAGTATTACTTTTTGCCCACTACCTAACAAAGCTGCTGTTCTAATCTTGATATGCTTTTTGGATAAGCCTAAACAGTCATGTGCTAAGAGGCACTGGCAGAGAGCTTGTTGAAAACTTAATGTCTAGGGGCACCTGGGTGGCTCAGTCAGTAGAGCATCCAACTCTTGACTTTGGCTCAGGTCATGATCTCATGGGTTGTGAACTTGAGCCCCAAATCGGCATCTGCGCCGAAAGCACAGAGCCTGCTTGGGATTCTCTCTCTCTCTGCCCCTCTGCGACGTGTGCTTGTGCGCGCACTCTCTCTCTCTCAAAATAAGTAATAAACTTAAAAAACAAAACAAAAAAAATTTTATGTCTGGGGCACCTGGGTAGCTTAGCTGGTTAAGCATTCGACTCCTGATTTCAGCTTAGGTCATGACCTCATAGTCTGTCAGTTCAGCCCCAAGATGGGGATCTGCTGACATCGCAGAGTCTGCTTGGGATTCTCTCTGCCACTCACCCACTTGTGTGTGTGTGTGTGTGTGTGTGTGTGCGCGCGCGTGCGTGCATTTGTACACTCTCTTTGACTCTCTCAAAATAAATAAAAATTAAAAAAAAATTTCTTTGGGAAGGCTTTAATTAAAAAAAATTTTTTAATGTTCATTTTTTTAATTAAAAAATTTTTTTCAAATGTTTATCCATTTTTGAGAGAGAGAGAGAGACAGAGGCAGAGACAGAGTATGAGCTGGAGAGGGGCAGAGAATGAGGTAGACACAGAATCTGAATCAAGCTCCAGGCTCTGAACTGTCAGCATAGAGCCCAATGTGGGGCCCAAACTCCTGAACCGTGAGACCATGACCTAAGCCGAAGTTGGATGCCCAACCAACTGAGCCACCCCAGTGCCCCTTAATGTTTATTTATTTTTGAGAGAGAGAGACACACACATAGAGTGCGAATGGAAGAGGGGTGAATGGAGAGAGAGTGAGACAGACAATCTGAAACAGGCTCCAGGCTTTGAGCTGTCCACAGACCCCGATGTGGGGCTTGAACTCAGGAACAGGAATGGCAAGATCATGACCTATGCCGAAGTCGGACACTTAACCGACTGAACTACCCTGGCACCCCTCTCTGGGAAGACTTTAAAAATAAATAAAACTTCATGTCTAAATGTATCAATAAGAACTCTGCATACATCATGCAAACAATGCTCAGAGAAGGAAAAATATGGACCATCACCATTATTTCCCAAGCTGCAGAAGAACTGTCATTTCCAACTAGTATTTTAATTGCTGGGATTTCATTGCTGGTAGAAAGAAAGGAGCACTAAATTTATTTTGCCTAAATAAAACAAACTCACAGCTTGTGTGGAGAGCATTTCATTAATGCTGTGGTCATACTGCTCAGCCAAGATGGCTAACTTCCGGGTCTGCTCCTCCTTGAGTCGTTTCAAAACAGCTTTGTGCTCACTCTTTGGTGTAGTCTCCAGTAGGTGATTTCTTAATGCTTTGTACTGTCTGGTTTGGATTTTGCAGGTATCCTGAAACTGCTTTTTTATTTGGAGTTCTTTAGACTGAAAAGAAAAAAATAGATGCATATGTTTTTAACATTTGGCATTTGGTATACCTTAGGCTTTCATTAAAATAAAGGCTACTAAACGAAAGGGAGAAGAGAAACAAAAAGGTCAGATCATAACATTGCAGGTACTCTTGCACTTGGCTATTGGGTTAAATCACTGGATTCTATGCATTTTTATAATAAAAGCTCTAATTTAAAACATTAAAATATCAAGAACCTCATTTATTAGCATCCTTAGCAAAAACTGGAAGTCAAGTTAACTAATCTTTTAAAGGTCAGACAAAAGTTATGGGGTGGGGTGTTGGTGGAGGGGGGGAATGGGCTAAATGGGTGATGGGCATTAAGGAAAGCGCTTGTTGGGATGAACAATGGGTGTTATATGTAAGTGATGAATCACTAAATTCTACTTCCGAAATCATTATTACACTATATGTTAACTAATATGGATTTAAATAAAATTTAAAAATTAAAAAAAAATAATTCAAATAATAAAGTCATGAGGCAAGGGACAGGACATCCTTTCTTGGAAGTGATAAGCAACATGAGCTACATAAATATTTTGAGATAAAATAATCGAGCTCAGAGACAGAGAGTTTTGGCTTTAGTTTTTGTTAATCACTGAACTCAGGTTTTGATAAGACTTAATAAGATAAGATATAATTCTGTAAAGTATACTGAGTAATAAGCCTGTAAGTGAGAATATATTCATTTACTACACTAAGGCAGACACTAGAAATTATTTTACCTAAATATAAATACTGCCAGACATTGATTGGTTGATTCAGTGTGCAACAAATGCACATATCACCAAAGTAAAACACTTGTCAAAGAACTAGTTATTCACCACCCCTTGTTATAGTACAACATCAAACAGACCTTTTCCATATTTCACACCAACTGAGGCACTAGGTCATAGTCATATACTTTATTCTGGGAAGAGTCAAGAATTCTCTAGCTAGAAATCAAAACTCTTGGTTTAACTATGCTTGGTAGTACCCACACTTAAATGCTGTCCTTGGTTAATAAAATTCTTCCAAGTTAGCTAGGAATGAAACAATTTAGACATTCTCTCCTGCCTCTGTATAACATTCATTCTTTTAAAAGTTTTTATTTTTAAAATATACCAAGAAAACTGTCATCATTCTATATCATTAGTCTAATGAGTAAAAAGAACCTGAAAATTTTTTCATAATAATACTAATACTTATAACCAAGAATAAACTATATCCCTCAATACTTAACTCAAGTGAAAACTAGAACATAGCTGCAGTTGTTTCTAATCATTTAACACTACCATCTGGATGACAGATAAAGAAAAAGCTGAGTAGGCAATTAAGTGTTTACCCAATCCATTTTACAGAAATGGTACCCCCAACTCCAACTTACGTAAGTGCTCAAACTAAAGTCCCCCTACTCCCCATTAAAGTCTTGAAGAAAGCTGAGACAAGTGTTATGATTTAGTCAAATAAAACTGGGATGACTTAGTGTTAAAATCCAGTCTGTTTTGTTCAAATTGGGCGAGTAGATAGATATACATAATTAAGAAAATATCATGATTTTCTTCCCTACTAAAATAAAAGAATGATTTCCTTTATGAAAAATTCTGAGCTCACTGGTCATTAAGGAGTCATTCTAGGGGTGCCTGGATGGCTCAGTTGGTTAAACGTCCGACTATGGATTCGGCTCAGATCATCGTGATCTCTCGGTTATGAGATTGAGCCCTGCATTGGGCTCTGTGCTGAGTGTGGAGCCTGCTTGAGATTTTCTCTTTTCCTCTTTCTCTGCCTCTCCCCTGCTTACACATGTAAGTTTGTCAACTCTAAAAAAATAAAGAAAAGGAGGCTTTCTATTCAAAGTCTATGATTGTGAAACATTACTTTTCTCCTCAGTGTAAAAATCAAATCTACTGTTTATAAACTTTCAAACTGAAACGGCTCCAACAAGAGGAAACAGAAAGGAAGGGTTAAATATCAAACAACTACCTATTCCAAGTCTCAAGGAAATGCGGTCATATCAGATTTACGGTATGACTATAGAAAACTCACAAGCTTTCAGATTGGTTTACTTCTGGGTGTTGCTGACTTTAAAATGATAACTAAGTTTATAGACATGTTTTAAAAAATTATCTGGTGGGAAACTGTTCTGTAGGCAAATGCCTTTATTACAAAGACAAAATAAAGCTGAAAAATCATTATGAATTCCAGTTTTTGTAAGCAATGACTAATGAAGGTTCTATGGGTAGTCAACACAAGCTACTCTTTAAATGATGTTAGTTATTTTGAAGACACAGCAAAGTGAAATTTTATCCTTCACAAGGAAAAGGTAAAACACTTTAATTTTGCTTCTGTATCTTACTCAAGACAGCCTATTAGAATGGAGTTGGGTGGGAATCAGAGTTATGATTGGGTATAGATTCAGTATAGATTAGACTGGGTATTACGACTGGGTATGGATTTAGTATAGTATAGACTGGGTATAGATTTTTTTAATTTTTTTAATGTTTATTTATTTTTGAGAGAGAGAGAGAGAGAGAGAGAGAGCGAGCATGAGCAGAGATGGGGCAGAGAGAGAGAGGGAGACACAGAATCCGAAGCAGACTCCAGGCTCTGAGCTGTCAGCACAGAGCCCGATATGGGGCTCGAACCCACAAACTGTGAGGTCATGACCTGAGCCGAAGTTAGGCGCTCAACCGACTGAGCCACCCAGGCGCCCAAAGACTGGGTATAGATTTTAACACAGATTACCTCTGTGAATAAACTGCACTTCACTCTAGGACAGTTACTCAGTTAAGACAAAGAACAGTTCTAGAGTTAAATTATCAAATAAAAGGGGGTAGGGTAAAGTTTAAAAAGAAAATATTGTGGGATATGGACCTTAATGGAAGGAAATAAAGGTTTAAAACAAAATGTGTAGACATACACAAATTAACTGAGGTACTACTATAAAATGACAGCCTATGTAGTGGATGGTTTTGTTTTTGCTTATTAAGATTAATGTGATTATATTCCTTCAAGTATTTATTATAAGTTATAAAATTTGAAAACATCCTAGAATTGTTAACTCTGGTTGATTCAGGGCTAGATCAGCTGGCTGGAGAGAGAATGAGAGAGGGGGAAATCTTTATAATATACTTTGGTATCTTTCGAATTTCACACTATGTGAATGAATTCTTGTATTCGAAGTAAATACAAAATTTAAAGTCCTTTGTATTATATATCACCAACACTTGTTTTTCCTTATTTTGGAGGGGGAGACACCTACTTGCTTAACCCTGATATGCTAATTAAAAAATATACTCCCAACTACCTACGCCATGGTTTTACCTACACTATTACCAAGTAAAGAAAGAAAGCCAGCAGACTGGGAGCAACACTGTGATGATTTCTTTGTTCCTCTCATAGTAGTATAGACAATGAAGGGAGAGAGGATAAAAAAGCATTTTTCATTCATTGGCTTCTGTGCTGATTAAGAACTTAGTGCCTTTTCTGGAAACAAATCATATTTAGAGGAAATAAGATTCCAAAATTACATTTCTTGGGACAACAAGAAAACAGAGAAGAAATAGGTTAGGATGTTGATATGTACACTGTAATATCAGCATTGGACATTCGGGTACATTTAAAAAAGAATTTTGATTCGTGTTTATGGCACTTCCCACAGTCAAAAGTTTTGGTATGCTGCTGAAAAATACTTAAGAAAAAGGCTACAGCTATGGACACTCCATATTAAAACCAACCAAACTTTCTTAAAATGAAAAGAAAAAAGTTTATTCAATTTCCTTATGCTAGACTTCTTAGACTTTTATGGTTTACATGGATGCCTTTTATCTCTTTTCACCTTTATCAAGAAGCTTAAGTTAAAGGTACCTTCAGACTCTTAGGCTGTTGTCGAACCTCCATGACATGCTTTCGCCTTAGTTCTCGTTCTCTTCGCTTGTTATATTCCAGCTGGTTTGTGAGCTCAGTCTGATGCTGCAACCTGATCAACTCACAGCGCATCTTCTGTATTGTGTTGAGGTGACGGAACTCCAGTTCTTGCATGGATTCATGCTGTCGCAGTAGCATGGCATGCTCTAAGTCCTTCTGAGTCTGCCTTTTATTTAACTCCTAATCCATAACACAAAGAAAAAGGTATAATTTACTGCTGTATGATGCCAGGAAAAAAATCCTAAGAAACAGAATAGCCAAGAAATAGATGTAATCCTCCAATTTAATAATGGCTGCATACTATTACAGTTTTAGAATATTTACTACAGTAAATAAACAATCAGTAGCACAAATTTCCTTATACTGTTCATTTACTATTCATCAACACTATATGCAGTAAGTTTAAAAGCTATCAAATCTGTCTCAAGAGGTTTAATGTCCTTCCCTCTTTCCTTTCTTTATTGTTTCCTAATTTTATATTTGAAGAGGGTTCATAAGTTATCCACTGAATTTTTTCGGAGTATGCTATTCAAGTCTATTACACACAGTACACCCAATGTAGTGTAGTGGTTAAGAACATGGACTGAGAGCTAGGCTGCCTGTATTTTAAATCATAGCTATGCTACTGATGAGTAGTAAGTCCTTGGGTTAGTTATTTAAACGCTTGGCTTCAGCTTCACCACTTTTCAAATGAAGATAATTTAGCTATTTCATAGATTTCATGTGAGGATGAAACAAGTACATAAACAGGAAGTTCTCAGAATAAACACCTAGCACATCATGCTCAATAAATTTTTTTAATTTTTTTAACATTTTTATTTATTTTTGAGAGACATACAGACAGAGTGTGAGCAGGGGAAGGGCAGAGAGAGAGGGAGACACAGAATGTGAAGCAGGCTCCAGGCTCTGAGCTTTCAGCACAGAGCCTGACGCGGGGCTCGAACTCACAGACTGTGAGATCATGACCTGAGCTGAAGTCGGCCGCTTAACCAACTGAGCCACTCAGATGCCCCAATAAATTTTTTTCAGATTAAAAGGAACAAGTGTATCACATACCTCCCCCCACCGCCACGCACACTGTAGATGTGTAGAAGTGAAACTTGCCTCCTTTACCCTTTCCCCAGAGGCCAACAGTTTGGTGCAAATGCTTCTCAAATATCCCCCCATGCTTATCATGACACATCTGTTATACAAAACCTATAGTTTTATACCAACATATATTATAGGTCTATGTGCTTTCTTCACCAAAGAATATAATGGACATATATCCTGACCAGATCAGTACATAAAGATGTTTTTTTTTTTAAGTTTCAATAGTAAGGGGCAGTTGGGTGGCTCAGTGGGTTAAGTGTCTGACTTTGGCTTAGGTCATGATCTCAGGGCTCATGAGTTTGAGCTCTGCCTCAGGCTCTGTGCTGACAGCTCAGAGCCTGAAGCCTGCTTCAGATTCTGTGTCTCCATCTTTCTCTGCCCCTCTCCCACTCACGTTCTGTCTCTCTCTTTCAAAAATAAATAAACATTAAAAAAAATTTTTTTAAGTTTCAATAGTAAGCTTCTGCTTTGCAATTCCATAATTTTCCCATTATTCTGCTTTAAACAAATTTTCAATAAATATCCATGGCATGATGAATCATATAATCATATTATTATTTCTTTAGGATACAGTTCCGGAAGTGGATTTGGTAAAAACATAGGTGCATATTAAATTTTAAAACCTACTGCTGAATTATACTCCAAAAGGGCCATATCAGTTTATACTTTATACTTAACAACACTGCCCATTTCCCCATGTTACTAGTCTTTTTAATTGTTCTTATTTATTTGATGCAACTGTCTTAACTTCAATTTCTTTAATTATTACTGAATTTGAACAGTTATGCTATACTTGAAGCTTATTTTAAGCCATCTTGGAAATAAATTTACCTATGCTCACAGGTATCCCTGATAATAAAAACAACTGTTTTCATTTTGATAAGAGTTTCTATGCTTGATCAGTTAATAAATGTATTAAATGGTAACACACAATTCATGGCACTCATTTCATAGTGAAAGGCATAAACTATATAATTAGTTTTCTCATATTTAAAAATAAATACTTCATAATAATAAATAATAATATTATTTATTTAATATTTACTGAATGCCTTCCTTCATTCATGGATAAATAAATAAATAAATAAGTGCATATTATTTACTTATTTTTTTAAATAAAGATTTTATTATTTATTTATTAAAAAAATTTTTTTAACCTTTATTATTTTTGAGAGACATAGAGACCAAGCGTGAGCAGGGGGAGGGCAGAGAGAGAGGGAGACACAGAATCCGAAGCAGGCTCCAGGCTCCGAGCTGTCAGCACAGAGCCTGACGCGGGGCTCGAACTCACAGACCGTGAGATCCTGACCTGAGCTGAAGTCGGCCGCTTAACCAACTGAGCCACCCAGGCGCCCCTGAATATTATTTATTTAATAAATATTTATTGAATGCCTACTATGGGCCTGAGACTAGGGATACAAAGACCTGAACAAAACCCTATGACTCCATCTAATTTCCATTCTAGTTGGGGAGAGAGACTTCCCCCCAAAAAGTGTGTATGTGTAAGAGAAAGAAGTACAAAGAAGAACATTTAAAGAAGGAAGAGGGGAGAAAGCAAGCCATGTTGATTGGGTATCTGGGGAAGAAGGATTTAGGCAGAGAGAATTAATGAGTGCAAAGGCCTTACAACTGGGACATGATGGGACTTATTTCTGATTTGACATCATTCAAACGTACCTCCCTAACAAGGTCCTGCTCTAAATTATGGCGTCCAAGTAACATTCTTCTCTTGAAGCGACGGCACTCCAGCTCTAGGTATTGCCTCTGTCGTCGAAGAAGATTAGCCTCTTCCTCTGCTTGGAAATGTTGTATATTCTCCTTCTGCTTTGAAAGCCATTCTTGTTTTTCTTTTTTTGGGGTGCTCTGGTTTTCATTCAGTTCCTGGCAACAAAAAAAACAACTCAGTTCAAAATACATAAAGGGGCACCTGGGTGGCTCAGTCGGCTCAGGTTGTGATCTTGTGGTTTGTGAGTTCGAGCCCCACATTGGGCTCTGCGCTGACAGCTCAGAGCCTGAAGCCTCCTTCAAATTCTGTGTCTCCCCCTCTCTCTGCCCCTCCCATGCTCATACTCTGTCTCTGTCTCTCAATAATAAATACAAACGTTATAAAATTTTAAAAAAAATTGGGGCACCTGGGTGGCTCAGTGAGTTGAGTGTCCTACTTCTCACAGTTCCTGAGTTCAATGCTCCACACTGGGCTTACTGTCAGCCTGTCAGCACAGAGCCCATTTCAGATCCTCTGTCCCTCTCTCTCTGCCCCTCCTCCACATGCACTCTCCCAAAAATAAATAAATATTTAAAAAGAAAAGAATAGAAAAGAAAAAAACATAAAAATTAACTACATGGGTGTAGTTAAAGTAAAATTTTGGTAGCTGGTAAATCTAAATAAAAGTACTTAATTTGTGTCCCCTCTAATGCTCAAGCAGGGCCATGATCTCAAGTAGTTAAGTAAATAGTTTCCTTTTTCTTGAGTTACTCGTTAAGTAGGACAGGAAAAGAGAAAAATACATTAGAAAACACGCATACCTTTTGGTTTTGCATAGCTACACGTATGATGACTCAAAAGTGCATAATAATTGGTGAATGAAGTAAAACATCTTTCTTTAAATCCTTCCCAAGAAGAGACAGAAGGCAGTGCTTTCAGGTGAAAATCATATGTAAATTAAAATTAGGGCTAAAATACAGTTATGTCTCACTTGGTTTTTGACATTTTAAATATCAAGCTTTTGGCAAAATTATGGATGTACTCCATATAAAAGACTTGGGAATTAAGTGGAAAATCAGAGACGTTCTTTATGAGTGGTATTCAACAGTCGGCATCATAACACCACTAAACAAATCAAAACCAATGCTTTTCTACAGCATCTTATTTCTTTGTTTATTTTCAAAGTTTATTTCTTTTTGAGAGACAGAAAGAGCATGCCTATGCACCTGAGGGGGGCGGGGCAGAGAAAAAGGGAGGGAGAGGGAGAATCCCAAACAGGCTCTGCTTTGTCAGTGCAGAGCCTGACACAGGGCTTGAACTCAAGAACTGTGAGATCATGACCTGAGCCAAAATCGAGTCAGAACGCTTAACCAACTGAGCCACCCAAGTGTCCCTTTATGGCATTTTAAATATCATCTTGAGATGAGAACATTCATGATACACTCAATGAGACAAACCCTAGGATGTTAATACTAGTATATTTTCAACCTAAAAAAATCAATATTGCAGAGAATACAAATTAGCCATCATTCCTAAGTGTAAGTTGATTTTTCAGAGACTACTAACCTGCTGATCCCTCCCGTTATTCAAGAAAGAGACCAATTCTTTGTAACTTTAGTTCACAAAATTTTCAAACACATAAAGATAAACATATAAATTAGTAGTTCTCAAATGAGGGCATATATACACACACAGTACAGGAAGAGACCAGGATAACACAGGCCACACATACAGACCCTCAGGGTGTCTTTTTTAAAATCTTCTGCCAGGAAATTTCTCCACTCTACTATGTCCCTTCCTCTATACTGAGAATCATTACTCTGAATTAACACACACACACACGCACACACGTTATACACTTAAAAGATGAAATTAATATACCCACAACATTCAACTCTTATTGCACTGGGAAATTTCATGTTGTTGTTCCCAATTTATTTACAATTGGGAAGCCTATTTATAATCCTTTCAAACCCCATGTTCTAGTTAGAGTTTGACTCCTGTATTACAGTCATGGGAATATGTTGCAGGTTGTACCCTTTACAGTAGGAAAAATACTGTCAGCGAAGCTCACTTGGGAGGGTATACATAGCAAGTCTCTGTGCCAATAATAAGTCCATAGTAAGACTTACATATCTCATTATAAGGCAAATTCCTATACACACAAAAACATTAACATCAAAGACATTACTGTTATTTTATGAAGATAATTAGTTTATCAGTGTGCTAATAATTATATGAACTAAAATTTTCAGTCTGTAAGAAGGGGTATAAATTGAGACATATCATCTTTCTGTATTGCAATAGTTATCCCCTGTCAGATAGTGCCTAAGATCAATTAAGGCTTTCTTCAAAGTTAAACTACATCTGCTTTTAAAAGAAGTAAAAGAAAGTAGCACATAAAAGGGCAAATAAGGGGCACCTGGGTGGCTCAGTTGGTTAAGCGTTCAACTCTTCATTTAAAAAAAATTTTTTTTTAATATTTATTTATTTTTGAGACAGAGAGAGACAGAGCATGAGTGGGGGAGGGGCAGAGAGAGAGAGGGAGACACAGAATCCAAAGAAGGCTCCAGGCTCTGAGGCCCCTCGATGCAGGGCTCGAACTCGCAGACCGCAAGATCATGACCTGAGCCGAAGTCAGACGCGCTCAACCGACTGAGCCACCCAGGTGCCCCTCAACTCTTCATTTTGACAGGTCATGATCTCATGGTTCATGAGTTCAGGCCCTATGTTGAGCTTTGCACTCTCAGCACAGAGCCAGCTTGGGATTCTGTGCCTCCCTCTCTCTCCACCCCTCCCCCACTCAAGCTCACTTTCTCTCAAAATAAATAAATAAACTTAAAAAAGGGACAAATAAGCATAAAATCATGTAGTCATTAAGAAATAATCAGCGTGTTCTATTAAAGAAAATGTGATGAGCAAAAATGCTTATCCTCTTACTCTATGTTAAAATTGAGTAAAAACAAATTACTGTAATATCTGAGCCAAAATAAGGGCTCATCTTTTTTTTAAGATTTCATTTTTAAGTAATCTCTGTATCTAACATGGAGCTTGAACTTACAACTCTGAGATCAAGAGTCACATGTTCTACCAACCTGAGCCAGCCAGGTGCCCCAGAAATGGTTTCTTTTTATTTATTTATTTTTAATTTATTTTTAATATTTACTTTCGAGACAGAGAGACAGAGAGAGAGCAGAGTATGAGCAGGCGAGAGGTAGGGGAAGAGAGAAACACAGAACTGAAGCAGGCTCCAGGCTCTGGGCTGTCAGCACAGAGCCCGACACGGGGCTCAAACTCATGAACTATGAGATCATGACCTGAGCTGAAGTTGGATGCTTAACCAACTGAGCCAGCCAGGTGCCCCGTATTTTGTCCTATTTTTAAAGTTTATTTATTTAAGTAATCTCTACAGCTAGTGTGGAGCTCAAACCCACGACCCTGAGATAAAGAATCGCATGCTCTTCCAACTGAGCCAGTCAGGTGTCCCCGTAATGGTTTTCTTATAAAGAAAGAAATGTGTGGCTTTTTTTTCACAGCTCACATATTTTTATTTCTAATCAGTCAGTTCCTAAATAAGTGCTCACAAAAGCTCTTATAAATAAAGTAACTTCTGTTTTCAGGAGATGATTCTTTTTAGACCCTACTCAACGAAGGATCTCAATCCACTGAAGAGTAATTGATTATAAGCAATGACTTCATTCAAACTGATATACATTTCATGGTGACAAACAACAAAAGAAAATTTTATCTGGCTCTATGAGTTGATCAACATCACATACAATCAGTAAGGAGATAACTGGCTTGAAAATGTTTATAAAATAAGTACCTCCTTAAGCTGTTCTTTTCGAAGTTTATATTCTCTTTTCTGGGACTCCAAAAAGCTATTCAGTTCTTTCTTCTGTTGGGCCTGAATATGTTGCTGAAATTTTTTCTCCTCATTGGCCATCACTTTAGCCTATAGAAAGTTTTAAAAATGGATCAAATTAGTTGATAGATTCAAAGCAGCAGTTTAATACACGTTATCAAGGATGTCATTTTCTCCCAAGCATAGAAAATCAGCATAGCTTCTTGGCCTTTTGGCTAAGATCAACTGTAGAAAATCAGCATAAGTATTACCAAAACGAGAATACTCAACAAATTAATTTTTTAAAGTTTATTTATTTGAGAGGGAAAGAGTATGTGAGTATGCACGCAAATGAGGAAGGGGCAGAGAAAGAGGAAAATCCTAAGCAGGTTCCACACTCAGCACACAGCCCCACATGGGGTTTAATCTTACTAATCATGACCTGAACCAAAATTAAGAGTCAGAGCTCACTTAACTGAGTGAGCCACCCAGGCACCATCCCCCCAAATTATTCATAATTGTTACTCAGCATCCTTATTTGAATTTCAGAGAATGAATAAAATGGAACCTGTCTTTAAAATGATGATCTTAGGGGTGCCTGGGTGGCTCAGTCGGTTAAGCGTCCGACTTCGGCTCAGGTCATGATCTTACTACTTGTGAGTTTGAGCCCCGCATCAGGCTCTGTGCTGACAGCTCTGATTTTGGCTCAGGTCATGATCCCAGGATCATGGGATGGAGCCCCATGGCAGGCTCTGTGCTGAGGATGGAGCTTGCTTAAGATTCATATTCTCTCTCTCTGTCTCTCTCTCTCTCTCCTGCACCCCCCCCACCCTTCTCCCCTGCTCACAGGCTTTCTCTAAAATAAAAATTAAAAAATAAAATAAAAATAAAATGTTGATCTTGTATATGGTCAGAATGTTTACACCTTCTCCCCCCATTTAATAGGAGTATGTTCTCCCCGCCAATAAAACAAACAAAACCCCACATTTATCTACAAATATAATTTGATCATGACCTCTTATGTTGGCTGACTTCTTCAAATTAAACCCTGACCTTTTATTATTAAATAATATGAAAATATTAAATATCAGATATATACATCATATGTTTTTTCTTTTTTTGTGGTTTTTTTTTTTAGAATTTTTTTTTTTAAGTTTATTTCTTTTTGAGAGAAAGAGACAGAGTGTGAGCAGGAGAGGGAAACACAGATTTTGAAGCAGGCTCCAGGCTCTGAGCTGTCAGCACAGAGCCCGACACGGGGCTCAAACTCACAAGCAGTAACATCATGACCTGATCTGAAGTCGGATACTTAACCGACTGAGCCACTCAGGTGCCCCTTTAGTTTTATTTTTAAGAAATCTCTACACCCTACATGTGGCTTGAACTTACAACCCTCAGATCAAGAGTTGCATGCTCCACCAACTGAGCCACTCAAGCATGCCTTATTTCTGATTATAAATGCAATGCATAATCATTGTAGAACACTTACAAAGTACAGAAGAACATAAAGAAGGAAAAACTTACATGACTTTAGCACCAAGAGATAACCAATATAAACATTTTGGTACATACCTGTCCTAATTTTCTCTACACTTACATATTTTTAAAACAAATTTGTAATTATACTCTACATCCTGTTTCATAAACTCCTTTCCTAAGTATGTCGGAATCTACCTCTTCCTAAGTTATTGAAAATACTACCCAATGCCCAACAGGATAGTTTTCTTTCACCAAATTATTTCAAAATCAGATATTTATTTACATCATAAATTATTTTGTTAAATTCTCTACTATTATGAGATAGTGGTTCTTTTTTGGCAGAGAGGAAGGGTGAACAGAGTAGCTATGATAAATAATGCTCAATGTGGACTAGCCAGACATATCTGAAGATATTCTTGAATTTACTTGACAAATGTGACTATCAAGATAAAATGAAACTGATGGGACATCAAAAACCTTAAGAAGAAAAGGTTTTAGAAAACATGAATCCTAAAAAATGCACTCTTATCATACAGTAAAATGACATTTATTTGTAAATAAATAGGCTAAACCTTAATCTGAATCTCTTAATTTATTATCTCTAACATTCTCTGTATATATTTTTAGTTATTGTCTGATATAAAAATGCTGGTAAAAATTTAAGATGATATCCAAAAAATACACAGGTAACAGAATCATGAATGATTTTTTGAGACCTGAACCACATTACTGATAGGTGATTTATCAAACTCTTCAGATAACCAGAGTACCCAAGGCCCAAAAAGGCTGAATGACACTATAAATCTACCAAGTATCAGGAAACAATCCCACATCTATTGGTTCCCAGACTCAGTACTTCATACCATATATGTTATATAAATGTCTCTCCCTTTCCTGAATCGCTTTGCTTGGTTCTGAGGAAGAGAGACTCTAACACCAAAACGTTACCTTGGTTAATTCTGGGATGGTCACAAATTAATAATACTGAAACAGTTACCTCTTTTTCCATAGCAGCCTGATGTTTTTTGATAAGTTTCTCCATCTCTGCAGCAAAATTGTTACGCTGAGTTTCAAGATCTTTGTCTAATCTGAGGCGATGTTCATCCATCTCAGCCTTTAGCTTATTTTCCAGAGTCATCAGTTGCTTTTGATGTTGCCGCCTCATTCTCTTGTAGCCAGACATCTGTTCTCTAAGCTCAGAGTCCTGCTCATGTTCTTGCATTTGCCTTGTAACCTAGACATACAAACCATGGAGAGTAAAGAATAAAATAAACACATTTCTTTCAAAAGCATTTTAGACCACTCTACTGTTAACTAAGCAGGCAATTAATATAAGAGATCCCAGTTAGCAGTTTTCAATTAAATTTCCAGAAGGCCTTTTAAAAAAATAAACAAGTTAGTTCTAAAGTTTATATGGGAATGTAAAAAAACAATAATAGCCAAAACAATCTTACGGGAATAAAAAAGTTGGAAGATGTACACTTCAGCAACAAAACAGTGTGGTATTGGTGTAAGGACAGGCTGAGAGTAAAATCTAAAAACAGAGCCACACATAGTTAATTGGACTTTCTACCAAAAAGTCAAGTTAATTAAAAGAGGAAAGTGTTTTTTAACAACTTCTGCTGAGGGGCACCTGAGTGACTCAGTTCGTTAAGCTTCAGACTCTTGATTTCGGCTTAGGTCATGATCTCACGGTTCAGTTTGGGAGATCGAGCCCCAAGTTAGGCTCCATGCTGGGCATGGAACTGGCTTAGGATTCTCTCTCTGCCCATCCCCAGCTCACACTCTCTATAAAAAAATTCTGCTGAAAAACCTGGTTCTCTGTATAAAAAATGAAGAAATAAACCTTGGCTCATATATCATTCCATACACAAAAATTATTTTGAAAAGAATCATTTGATCTAAACATAAAACTCAGAATCATAAAGCAGAAGAAAACATGGGACCACTGTCATTACCTTGGATAACCAAATATTTCCCAGACAGGATACAAAAGGTATCGATTATAAAGAAAAAAATGTATAAATTGGATTTTTAAATTGGGCTAAAATTCATATAACATTAATCATTTTATTGTTTTTTTTTTTTAATATTTATTTATTTTTGAGAGACATAGAGATAGCGTGAGCAGGGGAAGGGCAGAGAGAGAGAGGGAGATACAGAATCTGAAGCAGGCTCCAGGCTCTGAGCTGTCAGCACAGAGCCCGACGCGGGGCTCGAACTCACAGACCGTGAGATCATGACCTGAGCCGAAGTCGGCCGCTTAACCAACTGAGCCACCCAGGCGCCCCTAATCATTTTAAAAAATTTTATTTATAAGTAATCTCTACACCCAGTGTGGGTGAGGATTCTTGACCCCACATGTCCTAGAGATTCATGGGCCACTGCACGGGATTTATAAAGGCTGCTTATGTAGTTAATAACTCAGGTAACTTTTTTCCTCAAGCACATCTATTTTATTTACTGTCATACTTTCTAACAGCCTACTTTTCCTATGATATCTTAATGTAATTTCTTTTTATCCAGAGTATCCTTTTTAATCATGTTTCGATCCTACTTAATCTGACCAATAAGGGTAATAATAAGCACCCCACTACAACATCCTTGTTGATGTATGATCCTTTTTTTAAGTTTTTTTTAAGTTCATTTATTTATTTTGAGAGAGGGAGACAGCATGAACAGGAGAGGGGCAAAGAAGGGAGAGAGAGAATCCCAGCAGGCTCCACACTGTCAATGCAGAGTCCAATTAGGAGGTCGATCTCACGAACCTTGAGATCATGACCTGAGCTGAAATCAAGAGTTGGGATGCTTAACCAACTGAGCCACCCAGGCGCCCCCATATTCTTTTTTTTTTTTTTTAAAGTAGTCTCCACACCCAGCGTGGGGCTCAAACTCACAGCCCTGAGATTGTAAGTTGCATGCTCTACCAACTGAACCAGCCGGGCACCCCCATAATCCATTTTTTATTGTTATTTGGGAAATCAGAAGAACTACATTTTGAATACATCAAATTGAATTACTTGCCATTTCTCAAATATTCCCCCTGTTTTGGTCAGCCTCAGCATTTCCTTACTGTTAACTCTTATGTGGAAATACCATTTTTCTTCCTCTCTCTGTGCCTAAAACCAACTAATTATTAAAAGCTCAAACAATTTCTTTTATAAATACTTCCTTGCCACAAACCAAAAGTAATCTGAATTCCTATTTAGGACCTTCTGGTCCTCTTAAGAATTTGATATATTCTAACATATTAGTTATTTCTGTACGGTTTGAAGACATTATAGCTTAACATCTCTCAGAGTATTTTCTATGTATCTTATAAGAGGCACCTAACATGTTGAATGGGTGTTTTACAAAATAAACTCCAGATATAAAAAAAATAAAACATAGTTATACTAGAGTATAAGTGCCACACTCCAAAATGAAAAATGTGTTTCTTTTATAAAAATGTTTATTTATTTTTAAATTTTTTTTTTTAATGTTTATTTATTTTTGAGAGACATAGAGGCACAGCGTGAACAGGGGAAGGGCAGAGAGAGAGGGGGAGACACAGAATCAGAAGCTGGCTCCAGGCTCTGAGCCATCAGCACAGAGCCCGACGCGGGACTCGAACTCACAGACTGCGAGATCATGACCTGAGCTGAAGTCGGCCGCCCAACCGACTGAGCCACCCAGGCGCCCCTAAAAATGTTTATTTATTTTGAAAGAGAGAGTGCGCAAGCATGAGCAGGGGAGGGGCACAGATAGGAAGAGAGAGAATCCCAAGTAGACTCCCTGCTGTCAGTGCAGAGCCCAATGTGGAGCTTGATCGCATGAACTGTGAGATCATGACCTGAGCCAAAACCAAGAGTTGCATGATTAACTATGAGTCGCCCAGGCATCCCTGAGAAATTATTTCTAATTCATGTTCCAGAGAAAAACATACCAGTGATGCTGTCCGTATAGTAGCGAAGTGTTCCCGATTACGGTAGTGTGATTTATGACGAGACACTTGAGGTGGAGATTGTGGATCTGATGCTCTTGTTCTAGGATCTCCCTCTTCTCTGTAATTTTCTTCCTCCTAAGCAAAGAAAAAGACAATACTATTTGAGGTGAACAAATACAGTTCACTTGAACTTTCAAGAAAATTGAGAGATCACTTGATCAATTTATCTTAAAGACATAATTTTAAAAAGCAAAAGCAAAAATTGAGAATGCTGACATTTTATTTTCAATATAATTAGAATCAGTAAACGTTATTCCCTAAGTGTATGAAACAGCACACAGATTTAGGATAAGGAAATATATATATATTTAAGGTTAGATTTATATCCTAATTATTATATATAAAATGGAAAATGTTTAATAATTTTAAACAGTAGACAAAAGTATTTACTCTAAGGCTTTTGAAACAATAATATATCTTAAAAATACTTTTATAATACTTCTGCCATTTGTCCAAAGTAAGTATCAAAAGTAACTGTAAGAACTAATGTCTTTCCTTATAAATACCTTAGTTCATTAACTGAAGAGGAAGTCAATTAAGTAGCAACCAACTAATTGTGGGAATAATGTTTTTTTACTGCTGATTCTATTGCCGAAGGATACAAAAATTAAACATGATTTTGCCCTGAGTAATACTACCGCTCAACTAAATCATTCCTAAGCACTTTTTGTCTGAGTGTAGTAAAACATATATAAAATTTGCCATTTTAACCATGTGTAGATGTACAATTCAGTGGCAATAATTATATTCTCAATGTTACAAAGCTACCACCATTTCCAAAACTTTTCCATCACCCCAAATAGAAATTGTATCTATTAACAAAAGCCCTCCATTTTATCCTCCACTCAAGTCCCTGGTAATCACTAATCTACTTTGTGCCTCTATGAATTTGCTTATTCTAACTATTTCATGTAAGTGGAATTATGCAATATTTGTCCTTTTCCATCTGGCTTAATATCTCTTACTATTAACATTTCAAGGTTTACTTGTGTTGTAGCATGTATCGGAATTTTATTCTTCTGCATAGCCAAATAATGTTCCATTGTATGTATATACCGTGGTTGTTTATGATGTTTATGATGAATACTTGGGTTAGTTCTACCTTTTAGTTCTTGTGCCTAATAAGTTTTTAGGTAATACTATAAGCTGTGAAGTTAAAAAGGAAGTATTCTTATTAATTACTAAAAACAAGTTACCTGACTTTCAAATGTTTTCAAGAAAATTAAAACATTTGTACTCCAAGTGTGAAGAATAATGTAGCAAAAATCATATTTCCTTTTTTTTTTTTCTAAATATAATTTATTGTCAAGTTAGCTAACATACAGTGTGTTCTTGGTTTCAGGAGAAGGTTCCATGATTCATCGCTTACGCAACACCACCCAGTGCTCATCCCAACAAGTGCCCTTTTCAAAGTCCATCACCCATTTTCCCCTCCCCTCCACTCCCTTCTTCAAGTCTCAGTTTGTTCTCTGTATTTAAGAGTCTCTTACCGGTTGCCTTCCTCTCTGTTTGAAACTATGTTTTTCTCCTTCCCTTCCCCCATGGTCTTCTGCTAAGTTTCTCAAATTCCACATTTGAGTGAAAACAGGATATTTGTCTTTCTCTGACTGACTTATTTCATTTAGCATAATACCCTCCAGTTCCATCCAAGTTGTTGCAAATGGCAAGATTTCATTCCTTCCCTTTGCCAAGTAGTATTCCATTGTATATATGACCCACATCTTTAAAAAAACCCGTATTTCCTAAACCCAGAATTTATAATTATCTGCAGTTACATTCAGTTTTATTTTAAAGATGTAAACATTACAGACAATGTAAGTCACTTTTGATCATTACCCATTGCAATTCTTCCTCCTCCTCCTCAAAGACAACCATTATCTTTGACTTTCATGTGTATATTACTATTTTTAAATATTTTTAAATACTTCATTTTTCATGAAACTAACTTCGAATTATATATTACATAGTGTTTCTATATATGTCTTTCTTCTAAGATTTTTAAAATACTCTTTTTGTACTCTCAAAGCAATATGTTCCCAAATGCGGACATTATACTGGGAATTAACAATAAGTTACCTAAAAATGTTCCAAACTTCTGAAACATCCAAGACAATCTCCCAGTTAAACTAATTAGATAAAGAAAATTATTTACCAAAGTTGAAACTTTTTTCACTGAAATCCAAATACTCACAGGTTTTAAATGGATGACAGAACTATTAGACATCACTGTGTGGTCTCCCTCCATCATATCTAGCTCACTCTTGTCATCTGAGGCATCTGGAAGACTGTTAACACTACTACTTTGGCTACTGGCACTGATGGACATACTGGGAATAGACTGATTACTTCCGACACTATTCACTGTTCCTGTCCGGCCAACACCATGATCTTGTTCCTAAGGGAAAAAGCATTAGGTTCAAATATTTTTATCTCTTTTGAAATGCTACTCATAATCATCTATCACAGTACTTGGCATACAATCTTTAGAAAGAAAGAAAGAGGTCTAACTAATTTGTGAGAAATTCCCTGTATTTACCAAGACCAGGAAGTTTAGCAATTAAAAAACAAATAAAATAAAAATGACCAACAACTAAATAACAAAAAGCCCAACCTGTGTCAAAACTTCAGTTCATCATTTATGGGTTATTTCCACAGTGTAGCATTTTCTCTAAATTGTTTGTCCTTTTTGAAATCTATTTCTACCACACATCTCATGGAGTATAGAGAAGATTTTGCTCATTTCTCAGTAATTTCCACGGTTAAAATAAGTGCCAATCTTTTTTAAATTTTATAAACAACCCCTTTTAGTTGTTTTTTTAAGGAAGCCTTTTATTTTCCTTCCTCACAGAATACAGTCTTTAGCCTATCCTTCCTTCATCATTTAAAATTAACTATTTTTTGTAGATTAAAAATTATGTATTATCCATATATTTAATCACATTCATAAGAATGTTTTATGAAGTGACCAGACAAGCCATGGGATTTGGGCACCAAAATTCTGTAAGATATGCAAAATTCAACACAGACATAGGAGATATATGTATAAACTTTTCTTACGTGCTTAGCCTAAAAGAGATGCTGTTACAGATTTAACTACATTAGAATTTTATTAATTTTACAATTTTACTCAAATATTTCAGGTATCTAAAAAAAGCTCAAAATAATTTTCTAATGATCATTGTATGAACTAAAAAACAAAATGAATACCAAAACCAAGTTAAGAAAGTCTTGTATTTTATAGTTCATTAATTACGTAGTACAATTAAAAAAGAAAAAGTAAAGTAAGTAACTATTGCTCCTGGCTTCAGAATGCCAAGTGATCTCTCTGAAAAGCAGTAAGAAAGAATCAATACATTCTAATAGGAACAAAGAAAAATGAAAATATTTAGAGTAAAAAAAAGATACCTCCACAAATATTTATATTTCCTTGTGAGGAAGTTCTGTAACTTTTCTATTGCAAATTTCTATTTCCATACTCCCCAAAAGGCCACATGGAAAGAACCTGGTCTTGAGAGTGACAGATACGTGAATTTGAACCCATATGAACTTATGAGGAGTTAACCACTCTGAGCTTTGCCTTACTCATCTGTAAAATGAATACTTAAGAACTGTGCAGATGGAATAAAATTATACAGAACTTTTGAATCGAGTATCCCTGGTGACAGAGCACAATGCTTTGTAATTCTAAACACTTCCGAATGAGTGCCATCAATTTCTAGAGTCTGTGATTTCAAATACTTCCACATGTCCCATGGAATCAGACAATAAGGCAAAAGAAGGTTCAGTAGCCAAAAAATTAGATGGGGACTAGATTAAAAGTTGAATAGGTTTCTTTAATAAAAGACTTTGCAGAGCTTTATCAGGTCATTGTGCACTATGAAGGGGTTGGGTTTAAATAATGCAAAACCTTTTTTCCCACCTGGGATCTTATAGGACCAATATCAAGAAAACATAATCTGGGAACCACTAATATAAAACATTCACAGCAAGACAAGTTGCATAAAGAAAGAAGCCAATAAAGAGGGGTCAATATTTGAGTCATTTCTAAGTTATTACCTCTTCTTCTTCCTGTGCTTCTACTGCTGGTCCATTATGTGCCTCCTGGAAAAGGAGTTTCTTCATCTTTCGATACTGCAGATTGTCCAGCTCTCTTACTGCATCCTTTGTCCTTTGAATGAGATCTATTAACACTGTTTCAGGGCGCTCCCGAAGAACAAACATGTGCTGGATAAAAGTAGAAAGTAAAAGTCAGGTTGAAACTTACATATTTTTTTAATTAGTACAAATGTACCCTTTTTCAGACTGTAGTTACTATTCTAATTAATCATAGCAGATAATGCATATCATCTATAGCTATCTAATTCTATTACATTTTTGGCTTCTTATATTTACAAAATTATCTTCTACATATACATACTCTATGCATACTTAACTACCTCTGTGCATTTAATGGAAACACGATAACTTTGTTGGCTAAATGAAAATGCAGAGATGAGGGGCGCCTGGGTGGCTCAGTTGGTTAGGCGGCCGACTTCGGCTCAGGTCATGATCTCGCCGTCTGTGAGTTCGAGCCCCACATCAGGCTCTGTGCTGATGGCTCAGAGCCTGGAGCCTCCTTCCAATTCTGTTTCTCCCTCTCTCTTTGCCCTTCCTCTGCTCATGCTCTGTCTCTATGTCTCTCGAAAATAAATAAATGTTAAAAAAGAAAATGCAGAGATGAAATAATCAAAAAGTCCAATTAAATACTAAGAATTAAGTCCGATTAGAGCCCTAAATAAAGGCTAAATAAAGGTTTACACAGTCTTAGAACTGATTTCATAGACAAGGCATGTTCAGTTCTGTGTTGTATTAGGTTTCAAAAGAAATGTTTTTATGGTAAATTATGTAACATAAACTTGGATATTATGAGTTCCTTTATATGCTGCATAAACAACACTCCATAAAACACTAGGTGATTAAAAGCCACTGTATAGTGATTTATACCATTAACATTTAATAAGCTTAACCTTATCAAATACAGAAAAGTACAAAGAACAATTCTATCATTAGAATTATCACTGTTACATTTTGATATATTTCTTCAGAAATTTTCTATGTATAAATTTTGATTTGTAGATATAGTTAGCATAAAGATTGCAGAAAGACACCTTCTGCCTTGAGTTCTGTGAAATGTCCTTGAATTCTTATAATTCTTTTTACCTTTGTTAGTTCAACAGCATTTTTTAAGAATTTTTTTCCTTTGCCTTTTGATTTTATTACTCAAAAAACTTCATTTATTTAGCTTTCTGATTCTGTGCTTATGCCTTCAACACTTTAATGATTTTCAGCTCCTCAATAGGAACGCACACTTGATCCTGTCCCAAACATACACAGCACACCATAGGCTCTGCTGATGTATTTTTTGTTTTAGATAACCTCATAAGAACTGTTAAGTGTCATAGCACAAACTCCCCGAAGTTGGCCAGGGTACATACCACATGGGAATTTTGGTGCTTTCCCAATCTTCTTTTTATAAAGGTAAATTATTCTATTACCAGGGGTTTGGGACAGCCTAGTTTTGTTAGAGTTTTGTTGTCCTATATGGTACGTAGGAAGCCTAAGACGGTATGTCAAATCCTGGACCATTCTGAATGCCTACGGATACTATCCCCTGAAGAGGAAAAAGCTTCTCTAAAGAATTTTAATTATACAATATTTTAATCTACTTTCACTATCATAAGTACTGTTTTTTTAAACTCATAAACACAATGCCTATAGATTATTTAATCAAATGTTTTGCTAAAATCATTTAACTGTTATCCTAATTCTGGATAGTTACTTCCAATTTTTAATTCTGAGATAGCTTCATACATTAAAATTATTTTTCTATTAACTCTTTTTATGACGAACTGCAACAGAAATATAATTAGGCCAAAGGGAAAGAAGTACCAGATAGATAATTCTTATCATTTTCAATAAGGCTGTATCAATACATGCTATGAACTGACAAAATGAAAACTATATGCAGACTTGGGATCTAATCACCAAATATCCAGGCCTCATGGGTTGGGTTATCACCAAAACATTTCTTTGTCTATATTAGTCAAGTGTAAGAAGGCAGTCAGATTCTTTTTCCTGAGCCTTAGCTTAGAAAGGCTAAGGTATCACAATTTACAATATTCAGTCTTATCCAAAAATAATAAATCTTAAATTTCTAAGTTTGATAGTTTTCTACACATAATTCTTGCTTATTTATCACTAACATAACTTCTAGCTATACCAAGCTTTTTGTTACTATTATGAATACATATTTATTCAGGCTTTCATTTCTGAGACTATGAGTAAGCTTACTGCCTCAAATCCCACAAACATTACTCAAACTATACTGTTCCTCTACATACTGTGGTTCTAAATAATATAATCAAATTTCAATTTCTTTGTATCTTTAATGTGTTGTTAGTGAAAACAAATTACACTTCTCTGAAATTATAAAACATTCCTGTAAAAATGGTCTACTTAAATCTTATAGTGAAAAATCAACAATATTCCTGAGGGGCACAAGAAGACAGAATCAAATTCTACTTGCTACTGTTTTATCTAGATGTTTTAGGAACTATATTAAGTTCAACAATATCATTATTGCTATTGATAAGATGGTCAACCTCCAAATGAAATAATTCATTTTTGAGAACAAAAAGCATACACTAATCATGTATTTAAATTAAGTAACCAAACCCATTGAAAACTGAATAGAATTTACATGATTCTTAGAATATTTCCATTGCCAAGTTAGAAAAATAGATTTCTAAAAAGTAAACAGAAACATGATATGCATTTTAACACTTTCTTCTGAAAGCTCTTTTCTCCCATAATAATTATACAGATATATTACACATCATTTCTTTCATATTATTTTAATATTGGACAGATAAATATATAAAGTGTGGTAGTCATAAAAATTAAATTGGGGTGCCTGGGTGGCTCAGTCAGTTAAGCATCTGACTTCCACTCAGATTATTATCTCAAGGTTCATGGGTCCAAGCCCTGTGTTGGGCTCTGTGCTGACAGCTCAGAGCCTGGAGCCTGCTTCGGATTCTGTGTCTCCCTCTCTCTGCTCCTCTGCCACTTGCACTCTTTCTCAAAAATAAATATTAAAAAAATTTTTTTTAATTACATCCAAACTTAAACTGTTTTACTAACTTAGAAATATGACATTGTTTCACATGAATTAAAATATGGAGTTATAACTCATGAATACATTCTTGCACTTATAAATGGCCAATTGGTCCTATTTGGAATATATAACTGTATTTTCTATTCAGACATGGTACAGCAGTTAATTAATTTTGAAAAAACAAATGAAAAAACTCTGCATCTAAGAAAAGTTCCAAAGGAGAAGAGTATATACAATAAACAATTTAGTAAAAATTAGTAGAGCATACTTAATATTAACACAAAATCAAAAATGAATAAAACATCTTCTTTAAATATTTTAATTTCTTAAGGGTAGAAAACAGACTAAGTAAAACTGACCTTTAAAAGTTCCTCTGATGTAGGGCGATCTTGAGGGATTTTCTGGAGGCAAGAATCTACAAAGTTGCGAAAATAATCAGACCTATTGTAAAGGAAAGTATCAGGTGAACATATTGCTATTTCCTTTTAAAACACATCCACAAACGATACAGAGAAGATCAGCATGGTCCCTGCGCAAAGTTGACATGCAAATTCATGAAGTGTTCCATATTTCTGAGCAACAGGTGTTGTAACTGTCAAGTTATTAAATTATACACCTGGAACTAATTTTACACTATATGTTAACTGGAATTTAAAATAAACTTAATTAAAGAAAACAATAATCCATAAATCAAGGCATGTGCCTATTGGTGGCAGGGGGGATGGAAAAGGAATGATGAAAAAAGTAAATAAAATATATTGTGTATTGACTATAAGTCTATGAAAACTATGTAAAGCAACCAATGAATCTTTACCATTTCCCAAGGACAAATTTACACAGATTATTTAAAACTCCTGCTCCCACAACTTAAGAAACAAAACAAAGGAGCAAAAGGTGGCAGGGTGGGAAGGATTGGGCGGGCGGGGTGGGGAGGGGGGATGCAAACCAAGAAACGGACTCCACTACAGAGAACAAACTGACAGTGTGGGGGGATGGATTAAACAGGTGATGAGGATTAAGGAGTATACTTGTATGATGAGCACAGGGTAATGTATGAAATGCTGAATCACTATATTGTACACCTGAAACTAATATTACACAGTATGTTAACTGGAATTTAAATAAAACTTTAAAAAAAATCCTACTCTCACATATTTAAATATCATAACTTGTTCTATATTGAGGCAAAATTAGGGAAGCCAATCTTCTTTGCATTCAAATTTAAGATAACATTCTTTCCAATTTTTTTTTTTTCTCTAAGCCATCTCTCTTTCTGGTTTGCCCCTTGGATCATCTTCTCTATAGCAATTTTAGAACATCAATCTATTCGTTTTGGAGTGAGCAGTTTTACATCTAAGTATTTAGTATTCCCAAACAAATGCATAAACTTCCATTAAGCCCAGAAAATCAATTAAGATAATTTTTTAAAACCTCAGAAGTCTGCAATGTATTTTTTAAAAGTGTTTATTGTTTATGTTGAGAGAGAGAGAGAGAGAGAGAGAGAGAGAGAGACAGAGAGAGAATTAGCTAGGGGGGGGGCAGAGAGGGAGAGAGAATCCCAAGCAGGCTCCATGCTAACATTATGGGGATTGAGTGACCTCATGAACCATGAGATCATGACATGAGCTGAAATTAAGAGTTGGACAATTAACCAACTGAGTCACTCAGGCGCCCTAGAAGTCTGCAACATATTATTATACAATGTTACTGATGAGAGTTCAGTGAGGAAGGTAGTAAATAATAATTACTTCATCAATGTTTGTCTTCCATATTCTTTTTTGAATTCCTAAGTATCAAAGAGTGTAAAGATAGTCTGTGTACAATACATTTATTACTAATACATACCAAAATGGCAAACTCTGTGCCAGGAGATTCTTTCTACATATTTCTAAACAGGTAACAATGATCTATGAATCTGCCTTAAATATATCTTAAAAAAGATAGTTTCACTAATGTATGTAACTACTTGTAAATTTAAAAGTATTTAGTATTCTAGGTAGCCCCCTTGAAGTTTTCAAATGCTAGACACACTCTTGAATATACCTAGATACATACACTAAAATTTTCTATCAATGATAAAAATTCGTTTTCTGAAACTGTCAATCTGTTCTCCATAAACTTTACACGAATGAGCTTAATTTTATCAAATCACAGAAGCCTAGGAGATGGAATAACAGCATTCTGAATATAAATATCATAATAACAATTAGAACAATCCCAACGTAATGAATATCTGATAATTTTGATAAATCATTTTATCTATGTTTTAAACTTCATAAATTATAAACCATTCCCCACTAAAGTATCACTACAGGTTGTGGCAATCTATGTATTTTAGTTATAAAATACTACTTAAATTAAGCTATTTATTATATAATCAGGGTTATGTGTGTTCTTAAAGTTCAAAGAAAAAAATAAAATTTAAATTTTTGTAAAAAAGCAATACGTTTTCCTTCTATGTGGACTCATCTATCTTTTATTTCTGAACTGGGTTACACATGTTATGAAAAGCAGACATAAATAGAGGATAAACGTGATATAAGGGTAAAACGAACCAATTTAATAACTCTTCAATACACTTTAACTTTACGTAATGAAATAAAATCATTTTGATAACATTATTAAAAAAGTATTTAATGTATACAATGTTGAGTAATATACGTCCAAAGAATACTTACCATTCATTAGACTGTAGTGTAGGGGATTCATTTTGGGCTATGTGATATAAGGCACTCATTGCATTCATATTAAATAAAGGAGGCTTCCTTTCCGCTGTAAAACAAAAATTTTCCTGTTAAAATATGAGCCTGTTATATAGAGGGATGCTTGCAAATACTGTTAAAAATTTTATTTATTTATTTATTTATTTATTTATTGGAAACAGTCTCAAACTTAGCAAAAAAATTCCAAGTAGAGCTCAAAGAACTTTTTCAAGTGAGTCAATTTACACTAAGTTGCTGGCTTAATGTCCTACCATCCCTAAATACATCAGTGTATATTTCCTATAAATTAGAACATTCCACTAAAGCACCACAATTAAATCAGGCCACTATTACTGATACAGGATTATCCTCTAATCCTCAACCCCCATTCAAATTTCAATCAAAGTTCCAATACTGTCCTCTGTAGCAAAAGCAAGCCTTGATCATTTGCATCAAGGAAAGGGTGCATCTTATCTAAATTGTTAAATTAACATAAAATTGTTCATAATACCTTCCTATAATCCTTTTAATATCTGTAAAATGTGTAGTGATGTCACTTCTCATTCTTGATATTAGTAATTTGTGTCTTCTTTTTGTCCTGATCAATCTGGCTAGAGATTTTATTTAATTGATTATTGCTTTGATTTTTTACATTCTCTTTTTTCTGCTTATTTTGGGTTGAATTTTCCCCATTTCTTTTCTTTTCTTTTTTTTAAGTATACTCCACACTCAATGTGGGGCTTGAACTGATGACTCCGAGATCTAGAGTCACAGTCTCTGCTGACTGAGCCAGGTGCCCCTTGCTCCTCCTTTTCTAGTCTCTTAAGGTAATAGCTGAAGTCACAATTTTGAGGTATACAAGATTCTTGAATGTTCCTCAATTTGACTTTGTCTTATGATTAAATTGGAGTTATACATCTTTGGCAAGAACATCAAGAAGTAAAACTTATATTTTTATCATTGTTGTATTTTCTCAGAAGGTGCTGCATGATTTTGAATGATTCCATTACATATTTTTAAGTTTATATATTTACTTTGAGAGTGAGTGCACGCATGAACAGGGGAGGGGCAGAGAGAGAGAGGGACAGACAGAATCTCAAGCAGGCTTTGCGCTGTCAGCACACAGCCCAGTGGGAGGCTCAGTCTCATGAACGAGGAGATCATGACCTGAGCCAAGATCAAGAGTCGGACACTTAACCAACTGAGACACACAGGGGCCCCTTTCGGCTTTTAAATAAAGTTGAATGGAATACTCTTATGAAAAGAAAAAAAGGAAAGGCTATTGGATTGGAAGGGGAGAGGCACGGAGAATCAAGAGCAAGAAGATGACTATCTTCAATTATAGTGACAGTTCAATTATCTATCTGGCTCACTTACACTGGGAATGTTAGGTCCCACACTGGGAATGATGGTCCACTACCTTTAGCACACTCCCCTTTATGGGCAACAAAATGTGTGCATAAAATCAAACTGTTACAATATGGCATGCAGTCTGATATCTTACCCTCATACTTAATTCAAAGTAATAAGTATCCTAGGTAGAGGTAAGTAATTCATAAATGCTTTAGAGACTTTCTGCATATGGTAAATATAGTAATCATAAACATACTTTACATCTTTAACAAATACTCATTAAATATTGGACACAGATACCTGAAAATTAGTATCACAGTGCAAAATTATTTCAGCCCTAATTTAACAAAGCAAATATACCTATTCCAATATATATAAAAATTATCAGATAACCAAAGTGAAAACTTTAAGATTTGTTGCTCCCCTTAGTAACTGACATAAAAAGTAAAAAGCTGTGATTTGGTACAGAAATTAAGGTAAAACACTCATCAAAACGTTCTACATCTACGTAGTAATAAAGAACAATGCTTACCTAGTTCAATACATGTTATTCCAAGAGACCATACATCTACTTTGCCATCATACTGCCCTTCATCCATGGCTAAAATTACTTCTGGGGCCATCCTAAAACATAAAATGTCATTTAAATTAAAAGCGAAAAAAAAAAGTATACTATTTTTTTTTAAATGTTTATTTATTTAGAGAGAGACATAGCACAATGAGCAAGGGAGGGGCAGAGAGAGAGAGAGAGAGAGAGAGAGAGAGAGAGAGAGAGAGAATTCCAAGCAGGCTCTAAGCTGTCATCACATGGGGCTCAATCTCATGAACTGAAAGACCATGACCTAAGCCAAAATCAAGAATCAAACACTTAACTGACAGAGCCACCTAGGTACCCCAGTATACTATTCTTTAAAAATATAATGACCATATATAGAGAACACCTGTGTGAATTCTAGACATTACACTGGACGTAAGAATTTTATAATGAGAAACAAATGCACCATAGTATGTCAGGTAAATATTTACCATTGCGTATACAGTGTGAGACTCACTCTCCCCCATTAGTCATGATCATGTAACAGCATCCTAAAGAAAGGATGCCCCAGAGCAGAGTGGCATACTGTAATATTGTATAACCTTTGGCTAGTGAGTCTTAAATATTTTGGTCTCAGGTTCCCACTACAAAGGTCTAATTTCTGCTTGAAAGATGGAATTTTATCATTGGCACTGAACACTGTCTGTTGTTTTCCTTGATGTGACAAGCTCACTCCATGCATTTGAGAAAATATCTGCCAAAATAACTGATGCTGAATAACCATAGTTTGTCAGTCTTCCTTTTAAATAGGAATAGTGTTCCATGATACAAGTGGCTAGGGAAAAAGAAATGAGGACACAGAGCAGGACTGGCAATGGGATTTGTTATTGGGATGGGTTACTGGTATGTGAGGCTTCACTACACTTTTGTCTATTTTTATGTGTATGTGAAATTCTTCGTAATTAAAAATAAAACCAAAACCCTCCAAATCAGCTATCAGTCTTCAGATACTCCTAGTCTAAAGACACAGTAAATATAAATCTAAAGAACACACAGAAATTTCCACTTAGCATTTCTATCTTCTCCTCGCTTGGATTTTCATTGAATTTTTTCACTCCCACACCCAAAATATGATGCAGGTTATAATATGGAAGAAAATGTCAAGAGGACAAAAATGAAAAAATAAGAGATCCAAGGGCAGCACTCCAAATCTATATTTGAAACTAACTATGCTTAAAGTTAAAATGTCCAAAATAACATTATATTACCAGGAAAAAGACAAGACATCTGAAAAAGTATCACCACACATTGCCTATATCAATTATGAGGATCAATAGCAAATAAGATTTTTCTTACCAATATGGTGTTCCCACAAAAGAATTGGCAGGAGAAGCCATGGAAGCTGATCCAAAGTCCGCAAGTTTCACCTGGCCTGGTTCTGTCAGAAGGATATTTCCTGCTTTGATATCTCTGGGTTTGAGGAAAAAAAAAATTCCAAGTCCCTGTTAATTCTTACTATAGATTGTAGTGGATATAATATTAAATAAATCTTTCCTCTTCCACTTGTGTTTTATTTTTTTAAGTTTGTTTATTTATTTTTGAGACAGCACGCACACAGAGGGGATGGGCAGAGAGAGAGGAGAAAGAGAATCCCAAGCAAGCTTCACTGTCCATGGGCCGACAGGGCTCAGATCACAATTACTGGGAGATCATGACCTGAACCAAAATCAACGGTTGGACACTTAACCAACTGAGCCACACCAGAACACCATCCTTCCACTTGTTTTTTGAAAGCAGAGAAGTACTTTGAGGTTGGTAAGACCTTAGTTTCTAATTCCAACTCTTCCACTCACTTATTTATTAGCATGTGGGTTTCTCTTGGACCTTATATATTCATCTAAAAAAAAAATGATAAGCCATTTAACTCACAGTGGCTCTACTATACAGCTTAATATGTATTGCCTGGTTCACATACATCACAAAAAAAGCGCTAGTTTCCTTGTAAAATAGACAAAACCTAAATCGTGAAAAATGCACTATAAAATTTTAATCTTTTTTTTTTTTTTTTTTGAGAGCAAGAGTGAGAGAGCATGTGAGTGGGTGGAAGGGCAGAGAGAAGAGAGACAGAATCCCAAGCGGATTCCCCAGTGCCAGCACAAGCCTGATGGTGTGATGCGAAGCTCGAGCCTGACACGATGGTGGATGCCACAATCCACGGGATCACAACCTGATCCAAAATCCACAATCAGATTCTTAACCAACAGAGCCACCCAGACTGCCCTAAAATAGTTTGTTTAATCTTAAAGTACTATCCATTATTATGGATTATCAGGGATTAACACTCAACAACATAAAGAGTGTTCAGTCTCTGTTGTGGGATCAATGGCACAACTCTGGCATTATCAGTTACTGGAAAAACTAAAGACCGAGATTTAGTTCTAGTCTAGTTCATCTGGCTTTGTACGCTTCGGAAAAAGTAGTCACAAATTGGGGCTTCAGTTTCTTTATTTGTAAAATCAAAAAAGAAGACTATATAATCCCTAATGTCTTTTCCATTTTACAAATTAAATGATCCTACAATTAAATTCCTACCACAATCTATAAAGTACACATATGTCAGAAAACCCAGCAGCTCGTGTACACAAAGATAAAAATAAACCTAAAAGGAGATCAAGTGTACTGCATGTTTGTAAGACAACCTAAGAAACATGAGTTTGTAAGATTCTGAAATGCTTTTATTTGACTACAACCAACACAACTTTCAGGGTAGTAAGTTCTAGGGTTGATAAATGTGATAAGCCATTTATTTGCTGTTAACATACAGTAACTTTCAAAGTGCTTACCTATGGATCATGGTATGAGAATGTAAGTAGGCTAATCCCTGGAGAGCACCATGTGTAATTGCTGCTATTTCCACTTCTTGTAATGGCTTTTTGTGAACTTGAAATAAGAATTTATTGGAAAATAATTACTATACAGGATATTTTTGTTCAAAAAGATAAACATATCTAATATATGCGGCTATTTTTAAAAACTAACATTTAACAAGAAGATTTACTTCCCAAGACAATAAAAGAAGGCTATTGAACTTTATAATTACTATTACAGTTGTGCCTAGCTGTTAAGTATATAGTTCGCAGCCAATTTTCCCCTAATCTAACAACATGTAAGAATTAGTTGATTATAAAAACAAAAGTAACAGAAGAGACGTTCTTCCTTTATTCTCACACATCTTCATTCTGAACAGAATGAACAGATTAAGCTAAATGACAAAGGAAGAAAAATGCTTATTAAACCATTATGTCAGAAAACTCGCCTAGTTTATGCTATAACAGAATAGTGCATATCATGCTAAGAACCTAGAAAAGGCTAAGGTTTTTACTCTTTGTGGAAAGCTTTTACATTATTTAAGAAAATCATATAGAATTCTCGTTTTATTTGGGTAGTACTTTTTACCCTTAATAATTAAAGGAAACCTACCTTCCAGTAAATCTGAAGCAGATCCTAAACAATATTCCATTACCAGCTACATGGGAAGAAAATTTATAAAAGCATTAAATTAGTAAAAAGATTCTATTTCAGATCAAATAAATTCACTAAGGAGATCAAGAACCTGGTTTGATGTAAAACAAACGCTAGTCATCATTTACCTTAAAAAATGTCTATACGTGTAACAATTTGTTAAATGACAAAGTTAAGCCAATAATACATTAATCTTTTAGGCCAACATATAATCACATGTACAAGATATGTATTTCATCTATAATTACTAACTAAAACTATAAAGGAATTACTTGTTATAACTGTTAGGAAATGGCAAATTGTCTTCTGGATCCATACATATAAAGTTTAGGTTACAGTTTATTTTTTATTTTATTTTTATTTTTTTTTAATGTTTATTTATTTTTGAGACACAGAGACAGAGCGTGAGCAGGAGAAGGGCAGAGACAGAGCGGGGGAGATACAGAATCCGAAGCAGGCTCCAGGCTCCGAGCTGTCAGCACAGAGCCCGACGCGGGGCTCGAACTCACAGACTGCAAGATCATGACCTGAGCCGAAGTTGGCCGATCAACCGACTGAGCACCCAGGCGCCCCTAGGTTACAGTTTAAATGTTTCTTTAAAGCAAACACAGAGCACCTCGGGTATTTTATAGATATTAATTAATTTAATACTCACAACCACCTTATAAGGTAGGCCCTATTATTATCCTTGGGGATCATTTCTGTTAAAAAAAAAATGTGGCTTTCCTCTTTAAAGATGCAGTTACTATGCCCATATCACTGCTGGAGTACTACTTTGTCACCCTGATGGTAAGAAGACAAAATTAACTCTACCTTCTGTAAGAAAGTGTCTCACTTCTCTACCATTAGTATTATTCACCCAAGGAATTATAATCAGTTCACACTTCACCAAGATTCACTAATACTTAAAGATCTTTGTGGTTAAATAGATTATAATATATTTATGTCAAAAAGATATGCTAACTTTCATCACTGAATAATAGGATTGTTTTTATAATGTTTGAGAAACCATTTGAAAAATGATGCTACTAAAAAATGTCAGAGAACATTTTACCATACTCATAAAGGTCAATTATATCTCTGAAGTAAACTTCAAAAAGTTCTATATCTCTTCTTGCCACAGAGTTCTAAGAAAAGCTGCTCTTCCTCTCTCAGTATGAACTAACATTTCGAGGTGTTTTTACATGGCTTTATACAACCATTTTGAAACATTCTTGAATTAATTAATTCTAAACCAAAATCGACTAAATTATTGCAAGGAGAGAACACTTACCCATGCTGTGTGCTCGCGTAAATAGCAGCCTTTGTATTCTATACTGTTGGGATGTTTTATTCTTTGCAGAAACTTGACTTCCTTAATAATATCCTGCCATTTCTGTGTGGAGAAAAAAAAGAATAAAGGAAAGAATTATGAACAGTTGCTTTTCCTCAGAAAGTTATAAGAAAAAAAGTAGTAACTAGAGTAAGCAGGGTTAATGCTTTACTTGTAATATTTAAATATCAAACTAATAAATTTAAAAGAAATCATATTTATACTTTAAACTCAATTACATAACTTATAAAAGTATTTTATTCAAGGCAGAACAAATTTTAATTTGATAAAAGTTATCATCAATGAGTCTCATTAAAATTTTACAACCACACACAAAGCATGTTGATGAAAACTATATGCTATATTTAGTGATTTTTCTTCATCAGTTCAACCTCCCCTTTCTTATTTGCAGCTTTACTGACATATAATTTACATCCCATAAAGGTGATCTATTGTGTTTTTGGCTTATGTCTTCTACCAAATATTAAGATTATGTTTGTTTTTTTAACTTAAATAATTACTGTTATATTTAAATTCCTAAATGTATACTTGCTAAATGCTAGTAAACAATTGTTATTATATAGGAAAGTTCACAGAAAAAGCAAGCAGTATGAAAACATTTTCTTACAAATTTTACTTAAGAGCCTTCTTCATTGACAGCTATGAGGAAATACAGATAAATCTTTGGACATAAGTTACTCCACGACAACCTTAGACACTTTCATCATATCCTAAACACAGTTACTCTTAAGAAGCAATCAGACAACTCTAAAAATACAGGTCCTTGGGTCCAAACTCAAAGAATCTAGGGGCTTAGTACATGTAGGATGGAAACTAGGAATCTGCTTTTGGTTCTTGTTTCAGTTTTTTCAAGGTTTTCCACTAACTTGGGCTGTATTTCTTAAGGCAAGGAAGCTGGCATAATAGAAAACTTTAAGAAATGTTTTGTACCAAAATTTAAGATCATGTATCTCCTATTTTATTTCACAAGTCCTCAGCAAAAGACAGCAAAATATGTTTACAGTGTTTTATATAAAATGTGTACGATAGAAGATCCTCAATTCAGAAAATGTTTCATGGGCTTTAAATTTCATATTTGAATGCTCTGGAACACAAATTCAGAACACAACAAAGCCTGTATTTGTAAACATAAAGACTTTCATGAGAACTATTCCTAATATTCTTGAAGGAATATTAGATGTGAAAAGACGATACACTAAATGATTCTTTGTTCTAGGTGTAACTAATCAAACAGACTATACTCCAACACAGTACCAGTCTGCTGTGAAAACTACTTCTAAAGTTGTGCTATAGAAATGGCAAATAGGGGCGCCTGGGTGGCTCAGTCGGTTGAGCGGCCAACTTCAGCTCAGGTCATGATCTCACGGTCTGTGAGTTCGAGCCCCGCGTCGGGCTCTGTGCTGATGGCTCAGAGCCTGGAGCCTGCTTCAGCTTCTCTGTCTCCCTCTCTCTCTGCCCCTTCCCATGCTCAAGCTCTATCTCTATGTCTCTCAAAAATAAAATAAAAACATTAAAAAATAATAATAATAAAAAAAAAGAAATGGCAAATAAAATCTGAGGAACCTGTAAGAAATGGGAGTTTTTTAGGAGTTTTAAGAATTTTAGAAGATATTTTTTGGTATCGAAATGAGGGATGAATGAAATAATCAGTAGTGTTACCATACCCATAGTATGATCTTCACAAAAATCATATTTACCATCAAGTAGAGATTCCAAAAGCATAGAAAACCAAAATGTTTAACGAGTGGAGACTAACCCAGCAATAAAACCTCTAGGCATACATCTGAAATTACAGAAAGCAGTAGTTCAAAGAAGTATTTGTATATCCAGGTTCATAGCAGCACAATAACTAAGTGGTGGAAGCAACCTAAGTTTCCACTAACAAATGAAGAGATGGATAAACAAAATGTGGTGGTTTATACACACGTACAGACAACTATTCAGCCTTAAAAAGGAAGAAATTCTGACACATTATAACAAGGATGAACTCTGAGAACATTATGTTAAGTGAAATAAGCCAGTCACAGAAGGGCAAATACTGCATGATTTCACTTATGTGAAACACCTAAAGTAGTCAAATTCATAGAGTCAGAAAGTAGAGTAATGATTTCTGAGGTAAGGAGAGGATGGGAATTATTGTTTAGTGGGTACAGAATTTCTGTTTTCCAAGATGAAAAGAGTTCTGGAGAAGAATGGTGGTGATGACTACATGACAATGTGAGGGTCTTTAAGGCCACTGAACTGTACATTTAAAAATGGTTAAGACAGGGGGCCTGGGTGGCTCAGTCAGTTAAACATCCGACTCTTGATTTTGGCTCAGGTCATGATCTCACAGTTTGTGAGTTTGAGTCCTGGATTGGGGTCTGTGCTGACAGCTCAGAGCCTGGAGCCTGCTTCGGATTCTGTGGCTCCCTCTCTCTGCCCCTCCCTCATTCATGCTCTGTCTCTGTTTCTCAAAAATAAACATAAAGTAAAAACATATTTTTAAATGGTTAAGATGGTAAATTTTGTTGTGTGTATTTTATTGCAATTATAATAATTAAATTTAAAAATTAAAGCCTAAAGATTCTATTTTAAAAAGTAGACTACATGTTATAAAATGAATTTATATAATAAATAGAATGAATATAATCTGACAAGAACTAATCAGAACAATAGCAAACTAAAGTGCAGCAGCACATATACTAAAAAACTAAAAGCAAGGGACACAACTTGGAAGGCTTTTGGGATACCACAAATGTTTTGTTTATGGTTCTAGGTACAATTTTAATGGATATATTCACTTTCTGAAAGAAAATTCACCGTGATATACACTTTTATGTACATTTTACTTTTTTGAAAGAATTCCCATCTACCCCTAATTAAAAACAGTATGTCATTCTCTAACATACCAGTAAGAATGTATGTATTTCACCCACCTCAGTAGATTGCTTCCCACTATAAGACATTTTCTTGATAGCCACCACTTCATTGGTGCGCACATCTCGTGCCTAAAAACATAAAGCAAGAACCATTGTAAAAATAAACACAATAAATCTGTGCAATTATTTCTCTGAGAATAAAAGCATATATAAGCTATCATGTCAAAAAGGACATCAAAAGTACTTTCAAATAACTTTTAAAAAATAATACTAAATACATATGAAACATCAAATTATCTAGGAGCTCATACTTTGGAAAGAAAAATAAAGCAGGTTTATCTTTCAGTGATCTGGTTGAGAGGAAAAATATAGAAATTTTAATAGTACTATAAACAGAGAGAAAACTAGTATACATAAGTCTATGCTAATAAATTTTGAAATCGCAATGAAATGGACAGTTTTCTAGGTAAGAATTAGATTCTGGTTGTACATCCTTGGCCAAAATACTACAAGAGTAATATTGTGTCCTTTTCGGGGTTACCACATCTGTAGGTATACAAGTCTGTCTGTTCCTACTTGATATTACTAATTTTCATAACCCACTCAAGCACTGTCTCTTCTTTTCCAATGTATACAGTTAGAGTTACTATTTCCTACCTCTATCTAACAAGTAATCTGTGAGGAGATATATATTTTTAAGTTTATTTATTTATATTGAGAGAGTGAGGGCAAGCAGGGGAGGAGCAGAGAAAGGGAGAGGGAGAATTCCAAGCAGGTTCCACATTCTCAGGGAGGGGCCGGCTGCAGGACTCAATCCCACTAACCATGAGATCATGACCTGAGCAAAAATCATGAGTCAAAGGCTTAACCTACTGAGCCACCGAGGCATCTCTGTGGACAGATACTTTTAAATCATGTAAGCATCCTGCTCCAAAAACTCTTCCCCTAGATTTACCAACCACCGAAGGTTTCAGCCCAAAACAATCTTCACTATGATGATTACAAAATGCTCACTGTTTCCAATTCTACCATTCCCTTCACATTTAACAGTCATCCATTTAATCTATCATCTATCATGGAAAGGATGGATTCCATCCTAATGGCTATAATCCATTACCATTTTTTTAAAAAATTTAAATTTTATTTACTTTTGAGAGAGAGAGAGAGAGAGAAGGCAACGAGTAGAAAGAGGGAGACACAGAATTCAAAGGAGGCTTCAGGCTTTGAGTTGTCAGCACAGAGCCTGATGTGGGGCTGGAATTCACAAACTGCGAAATCATGACCTGAGCTAAAGTCAGACCCTTAACCAAATGATCCACCTAGGCGCCCCAATTCATTACCATTTTTATATTGATGCTCAAATAATCCCAGATTTGGCCAGTGGGAGCCCCCTTAATCTGGCTTTCATGTCCTTTTGCCAGGCCCTGTCTTTCTGTTTTTTTTTTTTCCTCCTAAAGCACTTTTTAACTTTCTGGCACAAGATGTTCTAAGGCTTATCTTTTAATGTTCCATCCCTGAAATAGAATGAGCCATTACTCCAAGGAGCTCTTGTTCTGTTTAGCAAGGAATTCAAGATCTGATTATTCTCTGATACTGAGATATCACTGCAATTACCATTTTGCAGCAGACAGACAGGAGATAGATAGATAGATAGATAGATAGATAGATAGATAGATAGATAGATAGACAGACAGACAGACGGACAAATAGATAGACAGACAGATAGATAGATAGATAAAGAAGGTATAACCTTTTGAACCCCACAGGCTTCTTTCTCACTTTCCCTGATTCCGTATTTCTCTCTTCTTTCAAAGTTAGGATCTTGACTCTGAATAACATCAATATTGGGGCCTGTTAGTAGTTCAGCCCGTTAAGTGGCCAACTCCTGATTTCAGCTCGGGTCATGGACCTCATGGTCGTGAGTTCAAGCCCTGCATCAGGCTCTATACTCACAGCTTGGAGCCTGCTTCAGATCCTCTGTCTCCCTCTCTCTGCTCCTCCCCAGCTCCCGAGTGCTCTCTCTCTCTCAAAAACAAACATTAATTTTTTTTAATAACATCAATATTATTCATACTCAATCCTTTAACACATAGTTTCATAACTGTGACACCCATCCGAATACAAAAAAAATGTATTAAGAAGAGTTGAAAGTTTGTCTCCAGTTTCCTTTTCCCAGACTGAGGGTATATAGTTAAAATATTGTGTACAAAAGTTATTTGTATTAGTTCTACTCTGTCCTCCAATGTGGTTATATCTGAAATATAGTTGGATTCATTGTTCCTGTTTTCCTTTGATTTCAGTGACATGCACCCCGCCACATACTGAATAAATTTTAATTTTTAAATATGTAAAATATTTATTACCCAAAGAGGTAAATTCAAAAAAGTATCATTCCATCCTCTATCTCTTCTATACCATTCCCCACAACTGTCACCATTCTGTATCTTGAATTGTTGATTGTACAGGGGCATAATTTGTCTAACTTCATCAAACTATACATTTAATATCTGTATATTTATGTGCATAAATCGTACTCAATAAAATCAGTCAATTTAAAAAAAAACTACCAGCCCACTGAATGGCTATAAGTCATGATTTTCTCAGTGTGGTTCTTTCACTGGGCCCGATTTTAAGATTCTATGTAGATTTTCCCTCTGTTCTGTATTTCTCCACACTAGTATATACAGAGGGACAAGGGTAAATACAGACAAAACTATAATACAAAAAAAGGTTGTTTTGAAATAATCTGTTTTCTAGTCCCTCTTCATTCAATTAGTGTCCAATCTGGAAATTAAACAAATGTGATCAACATCAAATGCACACTTACGGCAGGTATACATAACAAGATTCTTCAAGGATACAAACCTAATTGTTAATAATAACTGTCCTTGGGTAGTAAACTTATAGATGGAGTTTTTGTTATGTTCTTTACTCTTTTTGTGTCGAATGGGATATAAATAAAAAGTTCAAATTAACTTAAGAATTTGAAACCAATTTTCTCTAGGGGAATAATATTTTAAATTGTGATTTTATATTCCAAAGGTGCCCATTAAAAAAAATTAAATCCATAATAACTGCCAAAGTATTAAACATCTATATAACAACTGTTGCTTGAAGGGAAAATAAGCAATTTTAATAGGAAAGAGAAATAAAGAATATGATTGGAGTTTTTCCCCTATGGATTAAGAAAGAAATTCTTAGAGATGTTTTACGGCTTTAGAGCAGTAATTTATTGGTTTGCTTTTATTTATTTGTTATTATTTGAGAGCAAAGGAGCATGTGAGCACATAAGCAAGGGAGGGGCAGAGAGAGAAGGCACAAGAGAGAAACCCAAGTAGGCTCTGCTCTGTCAGCACAGAGCCTGACATGGGGCTCGACCTCACAAACCATGAGATCATGATCTGAGCCAAAATGAAGAATTGGGCACTTATCCAACTGAACCACCCAAGCACCCCCACTGGTTTGCTTTTAAAATGACAATCTTTTTAATTTTTTTTAAGGTTTATTTATTTTGAGAGAGAGAAAGCATGAGCTGGGGAAGGACAGAGAGACAGACAGACAGACAGACACAGAATCCAAAACAGGCTCCAGGCTCCGAGCTGTCAGCACAGAGCCAGACGCGGGGCTTGAACTCACGAACCGTGAGATCATGACCTGAGCCAAAGTCGGACACTCAACCGACTGAGCCACCCACGTGCCCCTAAAATGACAATCTTGAGGGGTGCCTGAGTGGCTCAGTTGGTTGAGAGCATCATACTCTTTTTTTTTAAGTTTATTTATTTTGAGAGAGACGGAGATAGCAAGTTGGGGAGACGCAAAGAGAGAGGGAGAATCCCAAGCAGGCTCCTTGCCACCAACCAACGAAGAGCCTGTCAAACTCACAAACTGTGAGATCACGAGAGCCAAAATCAAGAATCAGATGCCTATCTGACTTGAGTCACCCAGGTGCCCCAAGTGTCCTACTCTTGATTTCTGCTTAGATCATGATCTCAGGGTCATGAGATTTAGCCCCACGTCTGGCTCTGTGCTGAGCCTGAAGCCTGCTTAAGATTCTCTCCCTCCTTCCCTCCCTTTCTCTCTCTCTCCCTCCCTCCCTCACGCTACCCCACTCCCCCACTCATGTTCACTAAATAAAATAAAAATAAAATAAAATAACAATGTTTAAAATAATAAACATGGGGACATCTGGGTGGCTCAGTCGGTTAAGCATCCAACTTCGGCTCGGGTCATGATCTCACAGTTCAAGAGTTCGAGTCCCACGTCAGGCTCTGTGCTAACAGTTCAAAGCCTGGAGCCTGCTTCTGATTCTGTGCCTCCCTCTCTCTCTGCCCCCCACCTCCCCGCTTGTGTTCTGTTTTCTCTCTCTCTCTCTCCCTCTCAAAAATAAATAAAAACATTAAAAAATTAAAAAAAATAATAATAAAATAATAAACATGTTTCTTTACCAATTTTATCACCTGGAACCTTCTATTTATGAAGTGTTCATTATTTCTCTAAAGGAAAGAAAAGTCAACAGAAACTTCCTTCTCCTTTTTAGAAAAAGTCTATTTCTGGTTACAAATAAGCTTAAAATTTTTTTTAACTTTGAAATAATTATAGACTTATAGAAATGTTGCAAAAAAGTACTGTTACCATATATCCTTCACCCTACTTCCTGTAATGTTAATATCTTTCATAGTATAGTACAATAATCAAAACTAGGAAATTAACATCAATAAATTATTAACTATTAACTAAACTAAGGCTTTATTTGAAGTTCACCAATTTACCACTACTAACTTTTTTTCTGTTCCAGGATCCTACATTGCTTGAATATCATGTTGCCTAGTATCCTCAAGTCTGTGACAATTCCTCAACCTTTGTGTTTCATGACTTTGACACTTTTTAAAGAGTACTGGTTACTTTGTATAACATTGCCCAAACTGAGTTTACTTCCTCACCATTAGATTAATAAGAACAACACAAAAATGATGTGTCCTCAGTGTCATGTCAGAGAGGGGTACAGGATGTCAACACTGGTGATATTAAACTTGATCACTTGGTTAAAGCACTCTGTCAGATTTATTCACTGATTTTCCCATTTCAATTAATAAATATCTTAGGGCCATACTTGAAAGAAAGTATGCATATATCCTGTTCCTCCTCAGACTTTAATCCACTAATTTCAGCATCTATCAGTGGATCTTGGTTCCAACAATTATTTCCCTTCCCTTCCCTTATGGGGCATTTTACATTTAATTTCAGAAATTTTTATTATATATATGTATAATGATAATATATATACATACACATACACACACATATATGTACCTCTGTGGTGTGTGAGAGAGAAGTACTGATACCTTTACAATTCCAATCCAACACCACAAGATTATATCTAGCCTCTCCCCTTTTTGTATTTGTAACTTCTTTCTCGGACAGTAAGAAAACGGATTTTCATTATCTGTAATACATTTACTTATTTATTCAAATCTACAATATAGTTTCAGAATTGCCAAACCATACTCCTGTGAGAAACTAGAGTTCCTTTTGCCTTTAGTCTTATTCAGCCAAAATATTATTTCCAAAATCATTTAAAAGTAGTTCTTTTCTTTCCCACCCACTTCTCTGTATTTATGTTATTCATGTATAATACAGTTAAGGTTCAAGGAACCTGGGTGGCTCAGTCAGTTAAGTGTCTGACTTCGACTCAGGTCATGATCTCACGGTTCATGGGTTCGAGCCCTATGTCGGGCTCTGTGCTGACAGCTCAGAGCCTGGAGCCTGCTTCAGATTCTGTGTCTTCCTCTCTCTCTGCTCCTCCCCTGCTTGTGGCTCTCTCTCTCTCTCTCAAAAATAAACTTTATAATACAGTTAAGGTTCATGAGATCGAGCCTTGCATTGGGCTCTGCACTGAAAGCTCGGAGCCTGCTTGGGTTTCTCTCTCTCCCTCTCTCAAAATAAAGGACGGACGGAAGGATGGAATAAAATAAATAAATGTTTTTTTAAAAGGATATAGACAGGAGTACATAAATCTACATTTTCCTTGACGTGATTAATATTTTTTTTTAATTTTTTTAAATGTTTTTTTTTTTAATTTATTTTTGAGAGCAGGAGAGACAAAGCATGAATGGGGGAGGGTCAGAGAGAGAGGGAGACACAGAATCTGAAGTAGGCTCCAGGCTCTGAGCTGTCAGCACAGAGCCCAACGCGGGGCTCTCACTCACAGACCGCGAGATCATGACCTGAGCCGAAGTCAGACGCTCAACCGACTGAGCCACCCAGGCGCCCCTGACGTATTAACAAACTGAAAAGAAGATGGGATATTCTTCTTGTGGAGAATTAAATAATATAATAATAGAGGAGCAACCGAGTGGCTCAGTTGGTTAAGTGTCCAACTCCTGATTTTGGCTCAGGTCATTAACTCACAGTTCTTGAGACTGAGCCCCCCCATTGGGCTCTATAATGACAGCAAGGAGCCTTCTTGGGATTCTCTTTCTCTTTCTCTCTCTCAAAATAAACAAACATTAAAAAGAAGATAATAATAGAAAAATTTAAGTGTTTGTATACACACATAACAAAATGCTATGTAGAACAGAAGTAAAGGAGCTATAAGTAATTAAAAAGCACAATACTTCATGTCATCTATTCTCACTGCCTGAGAGTAAATATAAAATTGGTCACAGGCCTAAAGACAAAGATGATGCTGTAGAGAGCAAAAAAAAAAAAAGAGTAGGGAAAATAATACATACAACTAATCATTTTGTTTGAAGTCAGGAAACTATGAAGATCCACTTAGGAGCCATTTTAATGAACCAATAAGAATGATCTGAAATCACTATCAAGTGTAAATGATGTTGCTATATCTCTTTTATATATTTATATCTTTTATTTTCTTAACATTAAACAATTTGCTGTAACCACTGAAAATATAAAACTTGCCAAGTTCCTAAAAGAATATATATTCATAAAATCTTACACTAGAAAAAAGAGGTAAATATTACATCTCATTTTTTAAAACAAAGAAGAAAATACTTAAAAATAAATAAATGAATTTGCTAGGATCATACATAGTCTGCCATATTTGTTGGCAAATTACTTGGCTCCTAAGCCAGTGCAGTGTAGCCCATCTACCGACATCATGTTGCTTATATTTAATATACTGGAAACTAAAAGAGAAAATCTTTTTTAAATGTTTATTTTTGAGAGAGAGACGGTGGGGGGGGGGGGCAGAGAGAAAGGGGGACAGAGGATCCGAAGCAGACTCTTCGCTGCTAGCAGAGAGCCTGATTCAGGGCTCAAACTCACAAACTGTGAAATCATGACTTGAGATGAAGTTGGATGCTTAACTGACTGAGCCACGCAGGCGCCCCAGAAATTTTATCTTCCTGGCAATCTAGAGATAGTAGTCCTTTTGGACATCTGACTCTTTGGTTTGGTTTCAAATACTTATGATACCAGCCCTTGATTAACCTGCCTGATGAGATAGCCAGCATAGCTGTCTCAATTAGAATATATTTAAACTTAAGATGATCCTTATGGTCAATTAATGAAAATTCAGAAATATTATACAAAGTACTTATAGTCGTCTAAAAAAAAACTGATGAGAGAGTCCTTCCTCTATATACCGTATAGATAGACACCACAAAATAAGCTCCATCATGGGGTAGGATTGAGAGGAAACCAAAACCAAAGCATGCACTCATGCGTACACACACGTGTGTGTGGAACGCATACACATACACAAGTTTCTTTGATACCATTAAATATGAACATTAGTAAAAAAAAATATATATATATATATATATGAACATTAGTAACCTAGAAATGTTAATCGTGGCAAAAATATTCAATTCTGGACTATATTCAAACTTTGCTCATTTACCTGGTGCATGTTTCACATACATTAAGACATTTGACAGAAAACACCTGCTTTGGGGTGACTGGGTGACTCATTCAGGTTAAGCATCTGACTCTTAATCTCATGTCAGGTCATGATCTCATGGTTCATGGGATCAAGCCCTGGATGGGGCTCTGCGCTGACAGCACACAGCCTGCTTGGGATTCTCTCCCTTATCTACCCCTCCCCCACTCGCACTCTTTCTCTCTCAAAACAAATAAAACAAAACAAAACAAAACAAAAACAAAAAACACCTGATATTGAGGCTTTCATGCATGCACCCATGCATTTCCTGATGGGTGGTCCTAATCTGAACCTAGGTTTCCTGACTTCCTAAAACAGCATTTTTCTGGTTTCCCTCCCTCACAAATACAGTAAAGTTGGTATAGGTCAATGAACCTTTGTTGTGCCTTCCAGTAAGTCAGAAGTCAGCAAACATTTTCTATAAAGAGTGAGATATAATATATAGGCTTTCTGAACCAAATACATATATTATCCTCTTTCTGCTGCATCTTCTTCTTTTTTTTTCCTACATGTAAAAACGATTTTTTTAAAGATTTTATTTTTAAGTAATCTCTATACCCAACACGGGTCTTGAACATATTACCCCAAGACCAAAACTGGCATGCTCTACTGACTGAGCCAGTCAGGAGCCCCTATAAAAACCATTCTTAACTTGCAAGCTGAGCAAAAGTGGTTCACAGGCTGGATTTATTTGGCCAGTGGGCTGTAGTTTCCCAGACCCTATTACAGATTAATCCTTAGTTAACATTTTGCAACATTTGCTTTGAAACTTTCCAAAATATGTATCATCATCACATTGTCATTACTTATCATTGAAAAGAATTTGAGAATACACAATCTCACCCTTGGTTCCAAAGTACTTCTTCATGTATCTCCTAAGAACACAAACATTGTCTTGAATAATCCTAGTACACTATTAAATTTAGAAAATTTAGTATTGACAGAATACTACTATCTGCTACATATATAGTCCATATTCAAATTTCACCATCTTAATAATGTCCTCTATAGGAATTATTTTCCAATCTGCAATCACACATTGTGTTTAACTAGGTCTCTACTAAGCCAGCTCCTGATATCTAGCTTAGAACAACTTGTTTTTGTTGGTCCTGCGGGATCCTTATTTGGGGACTATGAAACTTTCTCTCCCAACTCAGCTCTCTGAAATGTTATAGCCTGGGTAGGACAATCCCAGAAACTATTGGATAAGGACGTCTAAGCACTCAGGATTCACCCCCATACACACACGATAATTGTCTTCCATGGGTGAGGCACTACAATGTGTACCCTCTTATCAGAAATCAAGTTCTCTTATTCTACTGATTTAAACTTGAGCTCAAAAATGTGTATTCATGGGGCACCTGGCTGACTCCATCAGTAGGGCCTGCAACTCTTGATCTCAGGGTCATGAATTCAAGCCCCACATTGGGTGTAGAGCTTACTTAATTTAAAAAAACAAACTGTATTCACCTCTCTACCTTCAGTGCCGCTATCTAGTTTAAGTTCTAAGTATTTCCTAAATTATTATAAAAGCTTCATCATTACAAAAGTCTCTCTTCTTTGATCTTTGGCAATGCCAATCTTTCCTCCACACTGCTACAAGAATAAACCTTCTTTACCACAAATGGAAATAGAGGATTTCTCTTGCACATCAGGGGTTCCCTCAAAACTTCAGAATAAAGCCTGTATTTTTTCTTTTTTAGTGTTTGTTTATTTTTGAGAGAAAAAGCATGAGCAGTGGCGGGACAGAGAGAGGAGGGAACAGAGAATCGAAAGTGGATTTGTTAACAGCAAAGAACCTAACGTGGGGCTCAAACTCAAGAACCCTGAGATCATGACCTGAGCCATCACTGGACATTCAACCTACCGAGCCACCCAGGTACCCTTAAACTTACATTTTTTAGTAAAGTGTAAGGGGCTGTCTTCAAAAGCCCTTGTTTTTCATTTTTTACCTTTCTCTGATACATCCTTGGTCCCAACAGCAAACTTAATTCAAAACTTATTTGCTTCACTCACTTCAACAAGACTACTGACCAAGTTATGGATTGGGGTAATATAATTTTATAGATTAAAAAATTTTAAATCACTGATATTTTACTAATATATGATTTAACTCAGTCCCTTTAATGCAAAGAAAAGGATAATAACATTACTTCCCCCAATGGATAGATCATAGGTGCAGGATAAATAGAAATCAAATAGGAAAAAAAACCCAACAGATTTATACCCAACTGTAAGTAGTAACTGCATCAAGTATAAATAGGCAAAACACCTCAAATAAAACTAATGTGAAATAGAGAAAATTCTCCTTGCTTTGCTCTTGGCAGAAATTTTCTGGATAGGACACCCAAAGCATAAGCAACAAATGCAAAAATAAGTGGGACTAAATCAAATTAAAAAGTTCTGCACAGCAAAATAATCAACAAAATGAAAAGGCAATCTATGAAATGGAAGAAAATATTTGCAAATCATATATCTGATAAGGGGTTAATATCCAAAACATTTAACAAGATCTAGCTACAAATAACCCAATTAAAAAATGAACAAAGTTCCTAAATTGATATTTTTCCAAAAAAGACAACAGGTAAATGAAAAGGTACTCAACATCACTCATCATTAGGGAAACTCAAGTCAAAACTACAACAGAGTATCACTTCATACCTGTCAGAATGGCTCTAATCAAAAAGACAAGTAATAACAAGTGTTGGCAAGGGTATGTGGAAAAGGGAATCCTGTGCACTGCTAGTGGGAATATAAATTGGTACAACCACTAAGGAAAACAGAATGGAGGTTCCTCAAAAATTAAAAATAGAATTCCTGTATGATCCAGCAATGCATATAAAAGACCTGAATTTAGGATCTTGAAAAGACATCTGTACCCCCATGTTCACTGCAGCATTATTAGCATTTTAAGTAGGTTCCACACCCAATGTGGAGCCCAGCGCAGGGCTTGAACTCACAACTCTGAGGTCAAAACCTGAGCTGAGATTGAGAGTAGGACACTTAATCACTGAGTCACCCAGATGCCCCTGCAGCATTATTCACAATAGTCAAGATATATCTTGAAGTGTCTGCCACAAGGATGAATGGATAAAAATGAGGTATACACACACATACACAAAAATATAATGGAATATTAATTCACCCATGAGAAAAAAGGAAATCTTGCCATTTGCAACAACTTGGATGAAACTTGAGAGCATTATGCTAAGTGAAATAAGTTCGACAGAAAAAGACAAAATACAGGGCTCCTGGATGGCTCAGTTGGAGGAGGGAGCAACTCTTGATCTTGGGATCATAAGTTCAAGCCCCACAATAGGTGTAGAGATTGTCTCGGGTCATGATCTCGCAATTCATAGGTTCAAGCCTGTATGAGGCTCTGCACTTACAGTGCAGGGTCTGCATGGGACTCTCTCTCTCTCCCCCTCTCGATTGCACATGAGCTCTGTCTCTCAAAATAAGTAAATACAATTAAAAATTTTAAAAAGGGGTGTAAAAGAAATACCATAAAAGCATTAGTCAAAGAAAGATGTGTGATTAACATCGAAGTAGATTTTTTCGAATATTTATTGAGAGAGAGAGAGAGAGAGAGAGAGAAAGAGAGAAAGAGAAAGAGCGCACGCACGTACATGGGAGAAGGACAGAGAAAGAGGAAGAGAGACTGAATCAGAAGCAGGCTCCAAGCCATCAGCACAGAGCCTGACACGGGGCTCAATCCCACAAACTATGAGCCAAAATCAGGAGTCACAGTTTAATGAATTGAACCACCCAGGTGCACCACAAAGTAGATTTTAAAGCAAGAAATACTATAAAAGATAAAGCGTGAAATTTTGTAATGATAATGGGACAATTCAAGAAGAAGATACAATAATCTGAAATTTGTATATTCTTAGTAATTCAGCAAAATGCATAAAGTAAAATGAGAGAGCTAAAGGAAGAAACACATAAATTCACAATCAGTAATATATCTTTGAGTTACTGATAGAACATGCACACCAAAAACAAATAAGAAAGGATGCAAAAGATCTGAAGAATATAACCAATGCATGTTATCAACTTGACATGCATAGATCATTATACCCAACGAACGGCACAATATTTGTAATTTTCCAGCTTGGGGAGAAAATATTCACAAATACATAATATTGGTTAGTATCCAGTATATACAAAGAATTCATACAACTCAGCGAAAAGGAAAACAACCCAATTTTTTTTAAATGGGCAAATCATTGAATAAAAACTTCCCAAAGATATGTGAATGGCCATTAAATCTATGAAAAAGTATTTAATATTACCAATCATTAGGGAAATGTATGTTAAACCCTTACTAAAATAATATTACACATCTACCAGAATGACTCAAATTAAAATGACTGTCAACACCTAATGTTGGAGAGGATATGAAGCAAAAACTAAATTTTCATATATTGTTGATGCAAGTGTAAAATTTCTACTTCTTAATGAAGAAGTCTGACAACTGGTCATAAAACTAAACATATGCCTGCCCTATGATCCAACAATTCCATCCTAGGTATTTACTTAAAAGAAATGAAAAACTGAGTACCCAAAAAGACTTGTAAATTGAAAGACTTAAGCCAAAAAAGGTTATGAGAGACAAAGGATACTATGTATTAATAAAGGTTCAATAAAGCAAGAAAATGTAACAATTATAAACATTTACAATACCTAATGACAGATCATTAAAATACATGAAGCAAAAATTGGCAGAACTGAAGAGAGATATTAACAGTTTTACAATAATAGCTGCCTGATGCAGGGCTTGACCTCTTGGACTGCAAGATCATGACAAGAGCCAAAGTCAGATGCTTAACCGACTGAGCCACCCAGGTGTCCCTGTGTTATATTTTTAATAACTGACAATTCAGGGCACCTGAGTGGCTCAGTTGGTTAAGTATCCAACTCTTGCTTTTGGCTCAGGTAATGATCTCACAGTTCATGAGTTTGAGCCCTGCGTCCAGCTCTGCACTGACAGCACAGTGCCTAATTGGGATTCTCTCTCCCTCTCTCTCTGCCCCTCTCCTCCCAAAATAAATAAACTTTAAAAAATTGGTAATTCAAGGATCCCTTCAACAGTCTCCTAATATTCTTTTTCATTATTTTCTAGGATATTCACATTGCTTTATTCTCTTTCTCTTCTTTTTCCCTCCAAATTGGTAAATCTGTCCATTAAGAGGAAATATAATGAAGCTCATTACAGCACTATTTTTAACAGCGAAAAAAAAAAAACAAAACACAGGAGGGTTGAAAAACCTTAGTATCTAATTACGTGGAATGATAAAGTGAATTATGATATATCAGATATATGACAAAATGTGATATAGCAATTAGCTGTTATACATGGATACTTATTCATAAGAAAAATAAGCAGTACCACAAAATTTTATAAAACAAACTATACACTTTCATTTTAAAAATTAAATGGCAGGGCACCTGGGTGACTCAGTAGGTTAAGTGTCTGACTTCAGCTCAGGTCATGATCTCATGGTACATGAGTTTGAGCCCCGTGTCAGGCTCTGTGCTGACACCTCAGAGCCTGGAGTCTGTGTCGGATTCTGTTTCTCCCTCTCTCTCCCTCTGCCACTCCCCTGCTCACTCTCTCACTCTCTCTCTCAAAAATAGACATTAAAATTTTTTTAATAAAAAAATTAAAGGGAGAGTGAACAGAATATAAATACAATGTGTTACAGATATACGTAGGATGAATAACAATCTCATTTTGACCTGGGTTATAGGGTTTCTAGGACATGGGACTTTTACCACTGAAACTGGAAGAGTCCTGGCTAAGTTGAGATAACAGTAATCCTGGATATATGTACATTATTGAAAGGTTGAAAAGATGTAAATGAAATATTATCAGTGGTTACCTGAAGAGAAAAGAGTTATAAGTAATAATTTCTGTATGCTTTTCTTTTTTCAGTATTAAAGGTAATATAATACATCTTTATATGAACAAGAAAGTTTACTAAGGTCTTTTACTGAAAATCTCAAAATACAGTTATAGTTAAAATTCAATAGAAAACAGACTTAGCTTATACCAATAAAAAAGAAAGAGACAAGAGCCAAATAACTAAAACCAGAAAAAGAATGGGACTATTACAACCAACCTACAGAAATAAAAAGGGTTATATGAGCATACTATTTACAACTTTTTACCAATAAATTTGACAACCAAGATGAAACAAATTCCTAGAACCCACAAATAAAATAAACTTAAGAGAAAACATCAACAGTGTTTCCCTGTAAAGGGAGAGTGAACAGAATATAGGGAGAGTGTGGGACACTTGGGTGGCTCTTTCAGTTAAACATCTGACTCTTGATTTTGAAACTCTCTCAGTTTGTGGGTTTGAATCCCACATCAGGCTGTGTGCTGGCAGTGTGGAGCCTACTTGGGATTCTCTCTCTTCCTCTCTCTCTCTCTGCCCTTCCCCCACTCATGCTGTCTTTCTCTCTCAAAATGAATATCAATTCTTCACCAACTCTTCCAAAAACTAAAAACACTTCCTAACTCATTCTATGAAGCCAGTATTAGCCTGATACCAACACCAAACCAAGAAAATCACAAAAAAAGAAAATTACAGTGTCCCTTATGAATAGAGATGCAATGATTATAAACCATGACAAAGTAGATTTATCCCAGAATGCAAAAGTGGTTCAATGTAACAAAATCAGTAAGGCAATATACTACATTAACAGAATGAAAGGGAAAAACCGTTATGATCACCTTAACTGACACCCAAAGGGTATGTAACAGAATGCAGCAACCTTTCATGGAAAAAACAAAACAAAACAAAAACACTCAAAAAATTAGAAACAGAAAAATCTTCCTAAATATGATTAAGGGCATTTATGAAAATCCCATAGCTAACATCATCCTCAATGATGAGAAACTGAAGAAAGTTTCTCCCTAAGATCAGGAACGAGGATGCTCATTTTCATCACTGCCATCAAAGTTATAATTAGAGCAAATAGAGAAGAAAAATAAAAGGCATCCAAATTGGAAAGAAGTAAAACTATCTTTATTTATAGGTAAGATGATCTTATATACAGAAGTCCACAGAATCCACATGAAAGATACTACAGCTAATAAATTTAGCAAAATTGTAATGTAAAAATCAACACACATAAATCAGCTGCTCCTATATACCAGCAATGAATAATCTAAAGAGGAAATCAAGAAAGTAATTCCATTTACAATAGCATCTAAAAGAATAACATATTGATGACTAAATTTAAGCAACAAATTGTAACCCTTGTATACTGAAAACTATAAAACATTGCTGAACAAAATTAAAGAAGACCTAAACAAGTGTCTAGAAAGACATAATGTGTTCATGGATAGTAAGACTTAATGTTGGTAAAGATGCCAATACTACCAAGCATGATCCACAAATTTAAATAATTCCTAACAAAATTCCCACAGCAGAAATGGAAAAGCCAATCCTCAAATTCATGTGGAATGGCAAGGAGCCCCAAATAGCCAAAACTATCCTTAAAAAGAATTATAAAGTTGTCCCTGATCTCAAACTTAGTACAAAGCTACAGAAATCAAAACAGTATGATACTAGCATAAAGATGGATATGTAGACAAAATGAATAGAATCGAGAGTTCAGAAATAAATCTATACAATATGACCAATTGACTTCACAAAGATGTCAAGATAATTCAACAGAGAAAGAATATTCTCTTCAATAGAGGACACTGGACCACTGAATACTGGATTTCCACATACAAAAGAATACAGTTGGATCTCTACCTTAGGACATATCCAAAAATTAACTCAAAATCAATTGATGACCTGTATATAAGAGCTAAGACCATAAAACTCTTAGAAGAAAACATAAGGGTAAATTTTCACAACCTTGGCTTTGGGAATGGATAATTAGACATGACACCAAAAGTATGAGCAACAACAACAAAAAATAGACCAATTAGACTTCATCCAAATTTAAAACTTTTGTATATCAAAGGTCATCGTCAAGAAAGTGAAAAGACAAACTACAAAATGGGAGAAAATATTTGCAAATCATGTATCTGATAAGGACTTAATATTCAGAATACATAAAGATCCCTTATAACTCAACAACGAAGAGACAACCCAAATTTTAAAACAGGCAAAGGACTTGAAGAGACCTTTCTCCAAAGAAGATACGCAAATATTTGGCCAATAAGCACATGAGATGATGCTCAACATTATTAGTCAATAGAAAAATACAAAACATCAAGATACTACTTCATATCTAGTAGGATGGCTATAATCAAAATAACAAAAAATTATAGGCATTTGTGAGGATGTGGAATAGCCGGAACTCCAGTAAATTACTGGAGAAATGGAAACAGTACAGCCACTATGGAGCACTGGTAGTTCCTCAAAAAGTTAAACATAAAATTACCATGTGATCTAGTATTTTCACTCTACCATGTGATCTAGTATTTTTACTCTTAGGTACACACCCAAATTTGAAAACACTGACTCAAACAGATATTTGTACACCAATGTTCATCGTAGCATTTGTTCACAATAGCCAAAAGATGGACACAATCTAGTATCCATCAACAAATGAACGGATAAACAAACCATGGTATATATAATGGGATATTATTCAGCTATAAAAAGGAATGAAGTACTGATACATGCGACAACATGGTTGACCTGCAAAATGATTAGCTATACATTATGCTAAGTGATACAAGCTATACACAAATACTGTATGATTACATTTATATGAAATATCTAGAATAGGCAAATTCAGAGACAAAAAGTAGATTAGAGATTGGGCAGAGGGGAAAGGAGTTATTGCTAATAAATATATAGTTTGGGGTGATAAAAAAAGTTGTGAAAATAGATAATGATTATGGTTGTACATTGTGCATGTAATTAACGCCACAAATTGTACACTTAAAAATGGTTAAGGGGCACCTGGGTGGCTCAGTCGGTTAAGTGGCCGACTTCAGCTCAGGTCATGATCTTAGTGATCATAGTCTGTGAGTTCGAGCCCCGCATCGGGTTCTGTGCTGATGGTTCAGAGCCTGGAGCCTGCTTCGGATTCTGTCTGCCTCTCTCTCTGCCCTTCCCCTGCTCACACTCTGTCTCTCTGTCTCTCAAAAATAAATAAACGTTAAAAAAAAAAAAAAGGTTAAAATGGCAAATTTGATGATTATTTTAGCATAACACACAACCACTTACACCCAAGAAAAAAAAGACTTTGGTACATATCCTTCTGTAAAATAATAATCTTAGATTTCCGCAATACTAAAATTGACTGTGTATGAGACTTTACAGAAGTCAGAGTTCTTCTGCAAAATTTAAGTCTATATAATCAAAGTCTACAAACTCTTCAAACCACTGTACTAAAATGCTAAACATGTTAAAGCAAAATAATATTCTTTCCCATTTTTTAATAATCCAAGAAGCTCAATAAATAAAGCTATCTACTTTCATATTATACACATATATCTATGCAAGTGACTATAAAATGGACTACAGCATATGTCTCTTTGTATTATTGTTTTTTTACTCTGCCATGACTAGATATTAAGTAAATGCTGGTCACTGACATTAAGCCTTTAACACTTACAAAATACACTGCTCCAAAGCTTCCATGGCCAATTTCTCTGAGATCTGTGAAGAGCTTCTCTGGATCTTCTTTGAAGAAGAGCTCTGCAATTTCAGGGTCCTTCAGGCTGCCCGCTCGGTTGGTTGATGGCATCCTGCTGGGCAATCAGTTCTCTGATTCTAATTTTATACTGCTATCCCAATCCCTGGTTCATCTGTATGAATGAAGCCACACTGGCATAAACTATTAAAGAGAAATAAGAGAAGAAAAAAGTCAGAAAAGCAAAAACCATTAAGAATAATTACTATAAGATCATTTTCTGATAGCACATACAAAATTATCTGCAACTTAGAATTTCACTGAGATGGAAGTGGGGTCTACTAGTACAGTAGTTCCTCAGTCTGAAAACATACCATATGCCAGTGTTTAATCAACTCTAATACAGACATTCCAAAGAAAAATACAATGGGAGAAAGCAATGAATTTTACGCAGACAACTGTTTCCCCCGTAAACCTGATTCACATTAAAATATGGCCTTTTTCAAACCTGTATCATTAGATAAGTAGATATTACAGATAACCAGTAAATTCCCTGGTGTTCTGTTATCAGTTCCTGTATAACAGAGTATTCAATTTTAAAAACAGCTGTCATAATTGAGAGGCTTCAGAACCTGGGTTCTGGAATGACACTGCCACTGCCTGGACATGAATCCTGGCAACACTATTTATGAACTGTGGACTTGGGTAGCCTCATTTTCCTAATCCGTACAATGAAAATAACATACTTCATAGGACAGGATAGCATCCCTCTAGAAATAATGAGGGACATTAACAAATATCAAAAGATAACCCAAATTATGGTACCATTAGAATACTAAAAATAGAATAAGCAAATTAATAATCGAAAAGATCGTCAAGAAACAAACCAATGTTTGTCTGCCTTGGAATTTAGCATATAGCATACAATTAAAAGAAGAAATAAATGCAGAGAATACTGACAACCCATTCAGAAAAATTACATAAAAATTATAACCCTATCACATATCTTATATAAACATTATTGGGGTACAGAGGTATCCCAAGTAAATGAGGAAAAAAGGAATCAGATATATAAAGTGAGGTCTGGTGACTCCAGTAACTATTTGGTAAACAAATAAAATAACACCTTTTCCTCAAACCGAACACCAGAATTACATACAGGCAATACAAACATAAATGCAACATATGGGGATTATATTGGGAAATACAAACATAAAAAATGAAACTGGGGCACCTGGCTGGTTCAACTGAAAGAACATGTGACTCTTGATCTTGGAGTTTTGAGTCTGAGCCCTACACTGGGTGTAGAGATTATGTAAAATAAATAAAATTTTAAAAAATGAAACTATACAAGTACTAGAAGCACATAAGTTCCTCCATAATGAGGGACTGAAGAAACTTTCCTAATGTTCCAAAGCCAAAACAATAATGACAAAGACTGATACATATTTAACAATATAAAAAAGAAAACTTGGGAAAAGAAATCATGGAAAAAGACACCATCAACAAAAAGACAAGAGATAAACTTGGAAAAAAAGTTTGAAACTTAGGTTTACAAAGGGGGAATATCACTAATATGTAAAGAGCTTTAAAAAAGAGGAGGGTGGGGTAGGGGAGAGAGAGGTGCTTGCATAGCTCAGTTGGTTAAGTGTCAGACTTCGGCTCAGGTCATGATCTCGCTGTTCATGGATTCAAGCCCTGTGTCAGGTCCACGCCTTCAGTGTGGAGCCTGCTTGGGATTCTCTTTCTTTCTTCCTCTCTCTGCCCCCTCCCACTCATGCTCTATCTCAAAATAAATAAACATTAAAAAAAAAAAAGGAAAGAAAAAAGATAATAATCTGAGATCTTTAATATCAGAAAAGTTTCTGAAAACAGCAAACAGAAAAGAATCCAGCAGATATGTGTAATTCACAGAAGAAAAATAATAAGTAAACAACCATTAAATATATGAAAATATGTTCAAAATCATTCCAAGTAAAAGAAGTACAAATTAAAACTATACTAAGATTTCATTTTGTACCTATCAGAAAGGCAAAAATTGACCACAGGTTGATGGTGGGGTAGAAGGGAAATATGTATGCACTCATCCAATAGCAGTGGTAATGGAAAAAAACAAACAAACAAACAATATAAACCTTATGGAGAAAAATCTAGCAAAAACATATGTACTTACCATTTCAAACAAAAATACCACTTTATGGAATTTATACCAAAGATACTTACAGAAAACACAAGAAATGATAAATGCATAAGGTCAGGAACTGTAAATTATTACAGTGTTCATGGGAGTGTAAAACAGTACAACCATTTTGGAAAATTGTTTAGCAGATGCATATCAAGAAAAGTATTTACTAT
>PITB01007297.1:0-81779 GCA_004024585.1 Paradoxurus hermaphroditus
ACACACACACACACACACACACACACACACACACGAGACTTGGCACGGAGCGCATGCGCGCACGTACACACATACACACACGCACACGACCTGGCACAGAGCGCATGCGCGCGCGCACACACACGACCCGCCCCTTTATCCCAACTGCCACTTCCACCGAGGACCTCGGGGCGGCGCTCTCCAAAGCGCCGCTGGCAGGTGTTCCTTCTGGATGTCGACTCCCTCCCCGCCTTCCTGTCCTTTTTTCCTGTTCTTTCTTCCTCCCTCCTGGCCTCAGTGGTGGCCACCTCCCCTTCCCGGCCCCCCGCTTCCCCACCGGGTCCCGAAGCCTCCCCTGGCGGACTCCGGGCCCCGAGCAGCCTCGCGCGCACGCGGTCGGCCGCGCCGCCTTCCCGGCTCCCTCCTGACGGCGTGTTGCAAGGGAATTACATTCTCCCCGCCGCCGCCGCCGCCGCCGCCGCCGCCACCGGCCCCCCGCTGGCCCGCGATCCACGCTCGGCCGGCGCGCTTATTGGCAAAGCCGGCGGATGCTATCTGGAGCCCGGGGAGGCACCGAGGCCCGGCTCTCGGTAATCTCATTCCACGCGCCCGGCCAAAGGAGCCAATATTATCGCAGCCAAGCCTCGCCTCTTGCTATATTGATTTTTCCATTAACAATAAAGGACAGCCGGTCCCTCGATGAGCCAGGCCGTGAAGGCGAGGCGTCCATCCCCACTTCCCTCCTGGTCTGCAATTTGTGAATATTCTCCGGCTAAACTTCCTGCTTCGTCACTCCGGACGATCCCGCCTTTTAGGCTGGCGGGCTCCCCCGTTCCGGGGACCGTGGCTCGGGGCCAATCTTCAGCTGATGGACCTAACGCTTTGTCTTCCACGTTCCCAATCAGCCCCGGCTGGGGAAACTCAGCCGCTCTGAACCGCTCGCATTCTTCTCCGTTCCAATTTCATTTTGCCCGCCCGGAGCCAGGGGCTCCTTGAAACCTCTTTCCTGGAGTTACTGTTTGAATCCTGCATTTTTCCAGAACTTTTCTTCCCCGAGGCTCTCAAGGCTTCGCCAGAAGAAAGCGACAGAGATTAGCTCGTCGGTGCCTTGCAGTCTCTCTCACCGGGACAGAGACCCCACGGGGGCAGGGACGCCATCCAGGGACCCCAGCCAACCTGCTCCCGGGCGTATCTGCTGTCCCAGACAGTGTCTGAACGTGAAAATATATGCCGAATGAATGGATGACTCCTGCTTTATTTAGCATAATAAATAGTGCATATTTAACCTCCCCTGAACCTACTTCTGCTTATAATCTCCACAGATAGCTCTCCTTCAACCCGGACGGAGCAGCGGGGCGAAGCCGTCGCTCTGTAGACGAGTCAGGAAACCTTCAAGAAAACAGGCGTGTTCCAGCTGGAGGGTAGTCAGTGCTCACATAGAGCTGATGCCCAAAACATTACATAAAACAGCACCCCCTCGAAGCTTCCGAACGATCTTTCTGGTCTGATTTCTTCTGGCCGCCAGGGCCTGCGCAGCACCCCCCGGGGCCCTGAAGCGAGCTCTCGTAAGTGACGGGTGCGTGAAGAGATGACACACGCCCCTGTCCCGAGGAGCGGCCGCGTGTGGTTTGCAGCGTCCCCCCGACAGGCAATTTCCGCGTTCCCACCTCGAGCGCTGTTTGCAAAGACGGCGGTCGGCTTCCCCGTTTCTGGGACAAACCACCCTCCAAACTTCCGGCATCAAATGCCAGCCCTTATCTTGCTCACGCTCTGTCGTGGGGCAGGGCCCTGCCTCGGCTCTGCGGGACGTCAGCGGAGGTGGCTCAAACGCCGGGGGTGAGAATCACCGTGACACTTGCTCCCACGTCTGGCGGCCGATCCGGCCGCCAGTGGGACCACCAGTCGGTACACGTGGCTTGAATTTCCACAAGACAAGGTGGGTCCTGAGGGCGAGCGACCCAGGAGAGACAGAGAGGGGCGCAGGCGGGAGCCACGTCACCTGCTACCTACCACCTGGTCTTGAGGCCACTAGCCTCACCGGCATATTCCACCTGTCGCAGGAACCTCAAACCCGCCCACGCCCGGGGGAAGGGAGATTGTCCCCACTCCCGAACGGGGCGCGGCAAGGTTCCGGGAGAGTCGTCGTGAGCTGTGTTTGCCACGTCACGTGAGCCACGGTCCTGGCTTCCTGCTAGGGAGGACTCTCTGGCACCACGTCCTCGGTCCTGGGGAGGGAGGCCGGTCGGCCAGACGCGCACGCACCCTCTCCAGGAACACCGCTCCTGAACCGAAGCTTTTATTGAGATAATCACGGACTTCCGTGTGGTCGTGAGAAGTGATGCAGAGAGATGGGGGGCTCTCCCACCCCCCCCCCGTTTCTCCCAACAGCAGCATCTTGCAAACCAAGGCAACAGCACGACCAGGATCCTGACACGGAGGCGACGGCCGTTCCCCAGTTCGGTCATTAATCCTGGAGCGCTGTCGCAGGTACCCGTTCATTCATCCGCCACCACAGTTGAGGGACAGAGTCCCAGGGCCAGAAGGCCCCCCACCCTCCTCGTGGAGCACGCCCGTCTCCCCGATTCCATCCCCGGCGCTCACCAACGCGTCCACCATTTCCGGAGCTGATCTTTCCGACGTGCGATCTCGATGGAATAACGCAGCGTGCAGCCTTCTGAGACTAGATTTCCTTGACAGTTCACCCAAACGGTGGCTTTCACCCATGGCCTTCCCCTCTTCGCGGCTGCGTAGTGTTCCGGGGAACGGACGGACCGCTGTCTGTGTAACCGGTCCCCTGCTAAAGGACACGCCGTCTCAGATTTTAAATTTAACTGCCACGAGATAAAGGCCAAAGAGACAGCTGGGGTGGTTGGTCTATTTTGGGGGATAATGGCGCCCCGAGCGGCATGCCCTTAGCCTGTTGAAAATCACAGCGGGGCTGTCCTTTGGTCTGCCCTGGCCCCCACGCCAGCTTTTATGAGTCCCCGACAGGCTTCAGTTGCGTTTTCTTTTGCTTAAATCATCTTAAACCAGCTCCAACGCAGGCAAACCTGAGAACTGCGCTGGACGCACCGCCGGCTGCGAGACCTTTCCGTCAGTAGTGCAAGAAACAGAGACGGCTAAGTCTCCAATCTCTCGGGAACTTACTCTAAAAATCCTTAGTTACCGTTTTAAATTTTGTATTCATTTGATTTATTTGAGAGAGAAAGGAGAGAGAGAGAGAGAGAGAGGGAGGGAGAGAATCCCAAGCAGGTTCCACGCTCAGTGAGGAGCAGAGCCAGGGGGGCCCTCCCACCATCCTAGGACCATGACCTGAGCTGAAATCACGAGTCAGGCACTTCAGCAACTGAGCCCCCCAGGCGCCCCTTAAGAACCCTTATTCTTCTCCTTCATGATATCGTTGCTTCCGGACATGTCACCACCAACCGGCCTTAAAAGACAAATGAGAATCAGCACCGTGATAGAAAGAAAAGTGACCCAACAAAGAATTCAGGAAAAAGCCACACTCCCAAAGCAACGGAAGCCAACGGAAGCCAAACTTCTGGCGCGACCCTCACGGGAACATTCATGTACACTCAACGTGCAGAAACAAAAGCGAGAAAAGAAAGAGAAGTTACGGGTAGGCTCTCCCCGTGACGTGACACTTGGCCGCATCTTGACTGGTGGCATAACGTGAGTTGATTTTATGACCAGGGTAATTCACCCGAGAAAAACGCACTTAGATGAAACAGCCCGCGAGAGCCAAAACAGAAGTGTTTTTAACAATAACTTTTGGGACTTAATGTTGAGTCTTATTAGACTGTTGGGCAAGATAATTAAAGAAGTTGGGTTTTTTTTTTCCCTTTTTTAACGTCCCTGAGATCCACAATCTTTCTGCTGACAAGTCTTCTCTAAACACTGACGCTAACGTTTTTATCTCTTTCAAATGCCCAAGATCTTAAAAAGAGCAGGGATTTCAGTCAGACGCGTCATTTACATGTTTGCCAAGGTCCACGGTGGGGAAGGACAGGAAGGCTTGCTGGTTTGGACTGTCCGGGATTCAGTGTCCCTTCTTTTGATTACTGTGCCATCATTTCTTTTTTTTTAAAACATTTCTTTAGTTTTGAGAGAGAGGGGCAGAGAGAGAGGGAGACGCAGAATCCGAAGCAGCCTCCAGGCTCTGAGCTGTCAGCACAGAGCCCGACGCGGGACTCGAACTCATGAGCTGTGAGATCATGCCCTGAGCCGCAGTCTGGAGCTTAACCCACTGAGCCCCCTAGGAGCCCCTACACCATCATTTCGAATCATGAGAAGTGCCTCTCCTGCCTTGTGTGAGATTGGACAGGAGTGTCATGGAAGCGTCCTGTCCCCCTTCCACCAAGACACCGCATGTGAGCCGTGCCTGACCCAACAGTCGGATTCTGCAGCTTCAGCGGAACAAAGGTAGAGAAAGAACACACGTGGGGAGACCGCGATGCCATCAGTAGCGCTACGGGAGGGTCCTTGGGTTTCCGTTCAGTAGACCTGAGCATCCTAGCATGTTTCTGGAAGTCCTTCTCTGTTAGGTTAACATGGAATTTCTGTTGTCGACCAACCAGGAACCCTACTCTGTAAAGAACAGTGATTCAGGGTCCTAGACGCTTTGTCTTATGACTGCCATCGTGTCTCCCCTTCCTAACTTGGGCATCTTACCCTAGGTGACCAAGCTACGATATCGGAGTCCAGAGGGATATTTAAGTCCTACCCAACTCTCCCTCTTGAGATGGAGACCCTCCCGCCCTAGAGGAGAGGTGATCTGTTTTAACGATCCAGGCGGGGCTTAGAACCCGCGACTTCTGATTCCTGGTTACCAACCTCGCTCTCACAGGGCAACAAATGCCTTCCATTCGGGTTTTTTTCCCTTCCCAACCTCATAGTCGCAGGCTGCTGTGGAGCTAGAACGTAACTCATCTCTTTGTGATCACTTGAAAATATTCAATCTATTGACAACCCCCCACCCTGATGAAGTTTCTCCTGTCAATTAATTAAAGCACAGACAAATGAAATACGGGTTTTTATTTAAAGTTGGGTTAAAACATGGCATGCAATTAGCTGGCAACAGACGTGATCTCAGCAGGGTTTCAATTATGCTATGGATGATGGTTCCCTAATTCGATACGACGCTGTAATTAAGAATGTAATTAACTCTCGAGGTTGTACTGATGTCACACGCTGCAAGAACTCATAATGACCCTTGTTCAGAGACAAAAATCCTTTGGCAAGTCAAATATCCCTCTAGGGGAGTGTGTGTTTTTACTTAGCATTTAAGTACATAAAATAATTTCGAACGGGCCCTTGGCCAACACGTTGGTTGCATTTACAATGCCAGGGAAATGCAAGACATAACTTTCCAAGCACCTGCTCCCTGGGACTCGGTGAGTGAGAAACTTGGAACTGTTTTCCATTACCGCTAAAGAGCCATTTGCGGCAAGAGGCACCAGAAGAGGAAACTCACAAGTAGTCCCTATAGGAATGTCCCTTCCAACGCAAGTCAAGCTCAATATCCCTCCGAACTTCCACTTCTGATCCATCCGCGGCAAGCTGTAGGGCTGGGGCCGTGTCTGGTTTATTTGCCGTGTCCTCAAGGTCAAGCCCCACTCTGGAGTCCAAGCGTGTCCCCGAATACACACCTCCTGCGCTCCCGGACCTCGCGAACATTCCACACTGTCTGTAGGATATTTCTGATATTGTATCCGGCCCTGGAGTAGCGAGAGCTTACTGGCTCCTGACACCCCTGCGATTCGCACTGATCTGTAGCCCCCATTTTCCTACAGAGCGCAGCTTTTCCAGAAACCCCTAGGGAGTTATGTCACAGGAAACAGAAGAGAAACATACATTTGTCAAACTTTCTTTTAGGCTTACTGACTCATCTTTTATTTGCCGGTTTATTTCTTGATAGATGTGGGCTTGTCTATTTTTAACCCTGTCGAGCTTTATCATCTGGTACTTGGTCACTTAGGACCACGACCTGGAACCTCGGAACCCTTACTAAGCCTTTCTGGCTTGAAAAGATAAACTTTTGAGTGGTTGAGTTGACTGGATGTCTGTCCTTACTTCTGTTTATTATAGGACCACAGGGCAAGCTGGGTTACTTCTGACTCTGTTCCTCAAAGAAACCAGTTAAGGAATGAAAACATTTTGGGGCGCCTGGGCGGCTCAGTCAGTTAAGCGGCCGACTTTGGCTCAGGTCATGGTCTCGCGGTTTGTGGGATCGAGCTCTGTGCTGACAGCTCGGAGCCTGGCACCTGCTTCGGATTCTGTGTCTCCCTCTCTCTCTGCCCCTCCCCCGCCCTCTCTCTCTCTCTCTTTCTCTCTCTCTCTCAAAAATAAAAACATTTTAAGAAATTTTAAAAAAAAGAAATGAGAAAGTTTTGGTTAGGAAAAAAAATGCATACATTGAGAAGTACATTCGGTCAGGAGAGAAGAGTCCAGCCCAGAAGACAGTGGAGAAATATGTGGTTTTGAACACGGAAGACTCCTCCCCGAGAATTACAGATACGTGTGAAACGGATGTGGTTCTTGAGCAAACAGAAAAATTCAAGCCTTCAGAGTCTGTACATAGCTTCGTTTGTAAAAGGCCGGTGACCGCTCTTCGAAAAGCTCAGGCCAATGGGCAGACTCATCAAGGCCCCGGATTTGGTTTTTGGGTGAGGAGTCCGCAGGTGCTTACCCCATTATTTTAATTAATCGAACACCTCTATAAACATAAGTGAGTTACACACGGTACAGGGAAGGAAGTGTGTCATGGAGCCGGAGTCATGGTTAAGCCAGGTCTGCACGTGTAAGCAAAAAAAGAATAATAAAAATATGAAAAAAAAATTAAACCAAGAATGATGTAACCTTTAAATGTCAAACATAAAACAGGCAAATGAAAAATGGTTAATAAGAATGAAGCGGGGACGGTTGCTTTCTGCCCCTCCCCCCGCACTAGAGGCTCATGGGAAAGTCTAACTTTTAGCTTGCCTCCTAGTCTTTCGAGCCCGAGTTGGGGCTCGAACCCATGAACCGCGAGATCATGACACGAGCCAAGATCAAGAGTCGGACACTCAACCCACTGCGCCACCCAGGCGCCCCTAGCTTGGGTCCTTTCTAAAGAGAGTTGATGCCTACAATGCTCCAGAAAAGTCGTGTCTCCAGAGTCAACGGAAACCCCCCAAACAAGTCTCTTGGGTCTGTTTTACCGCTGGGAGAGGACAACAAGGAAACCAAGGAAGGCGGGGAGGAAGGGGGCTCTGCACGCGGCGGCTTTACCAGAGCGGTCAGGACGGTCGGACCACCCGGGACCCCACCCGCCGCCGAGCCGCCCTGATCCTGGGCACGGGGTCACCGAATCAGTGACAAATGGAGGGATAAAGCTATTCCTGCGTCACCTCCCCTCCCCCCCAACACAGCCCTCTCCCGACCTGGGCCTTTTTCTTACACCCACCCCTGTTCCCTGAAGGAGGGGGACCTGCAGCCGCTGTAACCAAGCGGCAGGCTGGAAACAGCGGGAATTTGTTCTCGCACAGATCTGGGGGCCAGATGTCCAGGAGGGAGGTGTCAGCGGGGCCGCACGGGGAGAGAACGTTACCGTGCGGTGTCCCCGGCAGTCCCCGGCGACTCTGGGCGTGCAGACACCACACGCCGGCCCTCGGCCTGTGTCTTCACGTACCTCCTTTTCTGTGTGTGTCTCCGTGGCCTCGTATAAGGACCCCGTCTCTGGATTTAGGGCGCCCCCCAACGCAGTAGAACCTCATTTTACCTTAACTAATCGCATCTGCAGAGTCTCCTTCCGAAGCTCTGGGTGGACGTGGGGTTTCGGGGAACCCTATTCAACCCACTCCACCATTCGGTTTTCCCAATGGCGGGCGGCACGTAGTAGGTTCTCAATTAAACACTGAGGGATTCCTAAGGGAGCTTCGGGCCAACGAAACGTTCTAAACTCTAACTTCAAACAGCCCAAACCCTAAACAGAAGGCCTGAGAGTCTGTTATTGAGTCAGGCACGCCTTTACCAATTAAATTTTTTTCCTTATAAAACGCAGAAATCACGTAAAAAGTAAACACTCAGATTTGTAGTAAAGACTGAAATGGACAACACATTTCCTCCCCTTTCCCGCTCCAGGGATATTTTTGGCTCCAACAATAAGTGATTGAAGTAACAGATTTCTCCACCAGGCAAGATAAAAGTCCTTTGATCCCCGGGAGACTCTTGTTTGCTTTCTGTGCCAACAGTTATTAAATAGATTCCAAGTTCAAGTGTCTCCCAGGGACCCTAGCCATTTCTGGGGTTTCCCACCCCTTTCTTCTCCGGCCGTGAGTGATGGATTTAATCAACTTCTCAGACAGCTTGCAGTATAAAGAGAGTATCTAACCTCAAACGAGGGGGGGCAGGTCTTTCTTCTTTGTGGGAACGTGAAGATTCTTGAGGGAGAAAAACTATAATAAAGTAAGTTAATCCCCCTTATGCTCAGCCGTCTCTGCACCCCCCTGTTATAACTCACTTGTTCCTACGCTGTGTGTTCTCTGTAATTCTGCCCGCGGCGCCCTGCTGGGAAGTCGCCTTGTAGGAAACACATATCCAAAGGCTATGACCACCCTCCCTGGCCGACCCCGGTCTCACCGCCGGCCCCCTCCGCCGTCCCAGGGGCTGTGTGCTAATCGCTCTGTTATTCATAGTAAAAGGAAACCTCGGGGCCTCCAGGGCCTCATAGAAAGGAAACCTCCGTGTCTGCCCGCTCCAGGTAATCCGCGATCCTGCTTTTGGACTTGGATTTAGCTCGCCGTTAATAAAGACAGAGAAACGCCGGTCGCGACATGGGAGCGATTCTGGCCTCCGGGGAGAGAGTCCCCACCTTTTCCGGGTCTGCAGTCTGCCGCCGGGAGACCGTGCGCAGGGGCCCCGGCGTGGAGGCGCAGGGCCGGTGCCGAGGCCGATTCTGGACTTAGCGTCACCGGGAGACCCTCAGCCAGTCACCTGGCGTCCCTGCGCTCTGCCCACGGGTGGGAAATGACGCGACAGCAAAGCCCCCGGGGTGAGGCCGTGGACTGGAAACGCCAGGCCTGACGGTGACCAGTGGGTCCGTGGAGCGTCGGCATTTTCCGAGGACAGAGCCGGTCGGCCCAGCTTGGAGGGAAGCAGAGGACGCCGCCCCCCCCAACTCTGCGGGCAGGAGGCCTCGAGGGGAAGCGAGGGCCTGTCCCTCCGTCCACGGTCACGGGGCTCCTCTCCCTCCCGTGCGGCCAGTGAGCCAGTGGGGGGCCGAGCAGGAGGCTGGACAGGTGACCTGGGCAACCGTTCCGAGGGCGGACTCAACGGCAAGGCAAGAGGCACACCTCCCCTCCCCCCTCCCCTCCCCCCCCACCCAGGTGTGCAGGCGACAAGCCCGGGGACGCCGGAAGCCACCGTGGATTCCGCTCGCTGAGAACCAGCCGCCGGATGAAGGCCATTGCATGACCGTGACCGTGCGTCCCCGTCCTGGGGGCCGGGAGGCCGAAATCAAGCTGCGGGCAGGGCTGGCCCCCTCAGGCGCCCCAGCGGAGGGTCTGGTCTGCGCCTGTCTCCCCGCTCCTGGTGGCTCCGGGGATCCCTGGTGTCTTGGGCTCTCGGCCACTTCACTGCAGTCCCTGCCCCCGTGGCCACGCGGCGTCTCTCCTGTGTGTCCCTGCCTCCGAACCTCCCTGCGGTTTCGCTCAGAAGGACGTCGGTCATCAGGGCAGGGCCACCCTAGTCCAGTAGGGCCTCACCGTTACTGATACCTCTGCGAGGACCCTCTCTCCAAATTAGGTCATGCGACCAGCCTCCAGGACATGGATATGGGGAGACACTGCTCCTGCCACCGTGGCGGGCCACTCAGGAGAAAGCAGGACCAGGAGAAGGAGGGGAGACTCTGGAAGCCGTCCTCCGGTCCCCGGAAGCCCCTGTCCCTGGGATGGTCTCCGCTGCCGGGCTTTGTCAATGGAGAGCCAACCGGGTCCCGTGGGGTTGGGGGGGGGTCCGCGTCTCCCACCAGGGAGAGAACCCACGGCAGAACCGTTCCCAGAGCAATGCGGGTGAGGGACTCCCGTCTGGGCAGATGTGATCGCGTCCGTCGGTGTTTGGCGGGAGCTCGGCCAGCACGGTGGCACTTTCCAACGTTCACCTTTAGAAAACCAACGTGGAGAGGAGGGCCAGAGACGCGGCGCCCGTCCCCAGCCTGTGTGCGCGGTGGTTGTCAGGCAGGGCCGGGGGGCCAGCTCCCCGGGGCGCACGCGCGCCGCAGAACAAAGCCCAGCGTCTGGTTCATGGAGCGGGAGGCAGAGCCCTCCCTGCACGAGCTTGGCACCCGGCGGGGCTGAGGTCAGAGGGGACGGCTGGACCGCGGGGACCAAGTCCGGGGTGAGCGCCCCGGATCTGGGTCTCCCTGAGCAGTTCGCTGGCTGTCACGTGCTCGCGGCCATAAGTGCCGTCAACATTGTCACACGACTGCGGAGACCCTAGGCGGTGAGCGCTGATACGGGTAACGACGTTACGAGCATAAATGACTAACGACAATGTCCGTCATCCTTAAAAGGCAAGGCTCGGTCTGCAAACCTTCACGGCAGCGCTGGCGGCCCAGCCGAAAGGCGGGAAGAGCCCAGACGTCCACGGAACGATGAACAGTCCGTGCGCACCGCGGGACACCGTCCGCTCACGGAGGCGAAGGGAGAAGGGCCGACGGGGACGAACCTCGGAAACATGATGTCGCCCAAAGGGAACCAGTCTTCAAGGTCGCAGATTGGGTGAGTCTTTTCGTACCAAACACCCAGAGCAGGCAAAGGCGGGGAGACGGGGGGCAGACGAGGGGTCGCGGGGACCCAGGACGGGATGGGGAGCGAGCGCCAGCGGGGGCCCGCGTCCCCCGGGGGTGGGGGTGTCTGACGCCGCGGGGAGGGGACGGCGGCACGCCGCTGCGAGCGTGCTTGACACCGCGAACCGCGCGCTTTAAGCAAGGTAATCGTACGTGGTGAGGATTTCACCCCGAGACAACGGCAAACGCAGCTGTCGGTACTTGCTGCGTCCCAGGCGTTACGAGTTTGCAAAGGAGACCCCGACACCCTGCAGGGACGGGTGAGTCGCCCACGCGACGTGGGGCCGTGGCCTCACAGGACGTCTCCCCCTGCTTGAGTGAGGACACCGACGCCCCTTCGAGTGTCTCCTGGGCCCTGTGTCATCAGACACGCCAGGCGTTCCACGAGGCTGGCCTCTGCCCAGCACGGAGGTGACAATTAGCTGTGTCACCACAGCTGCGGGGGAGGGGGCACTTTCCACCACCTTTGAAAAATACCATTTCCTTCCACAGGGACCAAGGGAGACGAGGTAATTGAACCTAAGAGCTAATTAGTTCGCGTGAAGGAAGAACTTTAGTCCAGGAAGAAGAGACCGGAAGATTCTTCTGGCGTCTCCCTTGGAGTCATCGGAGAGCTGCCGAAGGGGCAGGGGAGCACACCCCCAGGGGGTGCACGGGCTCAGCGGACGCTCGGGAAAGGTCAGGGCGCGGGGAGGGTGGGGACCGGCGGGTCCAGGGCTCTCTCGCCCACACCCCCGCCCCCCCCCCCCCGCCCCTGCAGGGGAGACGGCGGGCTCTGCCACGGGTAGTTCTCTCTTTCGTTCGCAGCCTGGCGTGACCACGTGCCCGACACTCCTCCAGGCCTCTGGACCCCGGTCCCCGTGCTCCCCGTCCGCAGCGCTGGGTTTCCAGAATGTGAGGAAGGGAACGGGCTTCCAGAATGGGATCGCCACAACTGAGAGGAAGTAGGGCGCGTCTTGGGCCAGACTCGGCAACACAGAAACACAACCGAAGTCACCAAGGCTGACTATCCCAAGAGGCCTTTTGTGGGCTTCTGTGATTGAAAAGTCTGGGGTGGGGGGGGGCTTGGTGTAAAAGACACCGGATGAAAGAGCTCGAGTGGTGTCCCGAGAGTCTCTGGGCTGCGTCCACGCGGTGGGCTTCATTCCTGGGCAGGACGGCCACCGGCAGCCCCAGGGGGCACAACGCAGGTGAGAAAAAAATTTTTTCTTTTTCTGAGTCTAATTGCAGCAGAAGTTCCAAGACAGCCAGTCGCCACCTCTGAGGGGCCCTGCTTTGAAAACGTACCAACCTCTGAACAGCCACAAAGTCCCACGAATGCACAGCTCTCACTGACTGGGCGTCAGACACGTGGCCGCGTCTGGAGACGGGGTGGGGGCTGGAACCCCCAAACCAAGAGACCAGAAGCAGGGAGGGTGGTTCCCCCAAGGAGAGTGCGCCGATGGCCCCTTGGAACGAGGGCTCTCCACGGGGGCGCCCGGACGGCTGGGGACCCTCACAGGCGACAGCTGGACTCGGGGGCCAGGGCCCGAAAGTCACGAAGCAGGCAGGTCTGGAGTTCTCGGCGATCCCGGCTGTCGTGAGAGAGGCCCCGGGAACGTTTATTCCAAAAAGAAACGAAAAAGTCAAAATGCCATTAAGAGATAATACAGCTTTTGCTTTCCTTAATTATTAATAGACGGCGAGGAATAATTTAGAGGTGTATTAAAACTGGATGAAGGAATTCATAATACATTTGGTCACAGGAGATTATGGAAATATCTGGCCTCATTTTCATGTCACCTGATAGAAATTTATCCTGCAAAACAATTGCGAAATGTAATAATGTACGTTAAAATATGGGCCCTTGATAGCTTCGCTATTTTTTTTTTTTTTTTCAAATTCCGACAGCTGGGGCTTATAGTTTTATGAGCAGGTGATTTTGGACGTCTTTCCTCGAACATTCCTGGATTTCTGAGACACATTTTGGCCCTCGGTTGGGGTGAATATTTGCACATTTTGCAACTCCACGTCCTTTCTCCCAGAAAGCATCCTGATTTTGAGGGGCGTGGGGGACGGGTATCGCTCCTCCCAGACTGTCCGATCTAAGGGAAAGAGGAAATCCTTAAAGCGGGTAAGGTCCCTGGAGAGGAAAGTGCCGTCTACCCGGCAGCGGGTGCGTGACCCAACCGTGGCCAACAGAATTCGAGCCTGAGACCGAATGCGCAGGAAGCCAGGAAGAAGGAGGTCACTCAGTGGGGTGATGGTGAGAGCCTTGAGTGCCCCCTCTCTTCACCCCTGTAATAATAATGCAGGGTGTCCAAGCAGCTTCTAAGCCCCAGGGAGGAGCCGTTGGCTCAGTGCCTACCACAGCCCGGGCTAGAGCCCCCGGCATCGCCACCGGGTGGCCCGCGCTGGGTTGTGGGGGGACCAAGGAAGACAGACAAACACCCCTCTCCTGTTCCCGCAGCAACTTCCCGTTCAGGCTGCTTTCCCGAAATACGGCGGAGGGAGGTGGGGGCTTAGAAACAGCAGACGATCGTCCTTCACGGTCTGGAGGCTGCAAGTCCACGTCAGGGCGCCGGCTCGGTCGGGACCAGGTTGTGGACAGCCGGCTGATCTCTCCCCGGGTCCTCCCAGGCTGGAAGGGATGAGGGGGCTCTCTGGGGTCTCCTTGCAAGGGCACCAACCCCTTCGTGACGCCCCCGCCCTCCCGAAGGCCCCACCTCCTCACGCGTCACCTCGGAGGGGAGGGCTTCAGCACGGAGTCTGGGGGGCCTCATTCAGACCAGAGCAACCCTCTCGATCTCATCTTTCCTTTCCTCCCAGAAGGCAGCCGTCATCCACCGGACAGATGGGGAAACGGAGCCTCAGCGGAAGGTGACAAAGGCGGAAGGTGACTTGCTGAGCCCTTGGTGAAGCCTGCGGAGCCCAGGACAGCACCTGCCCGGAGACCCTGCGCCACGTGCCTCTCACCCGCCGTGTGATCGACCGTCTCCCTTCAGCCTCTTCCCAGAGTAACATTACGAACGAGAAAGCATAAGCCGCCCGCCTGCACGCTGGAATTTCTTCACGGGGCAGAGAGGTGTGTTCCGGGCTGCGATCCTTCCTTGTAAGTGTTTTAAATCAAAGGCAACAGTCGGAAGCTTCTCTCGGGATGAAAAACTTGCATTTCCGGCTGGCACTTGGCACCTACCTACCCTCTCCGGTGTCCAACGCGTTCCTGGGATGGGCACAGACTCAGACAACAGACCCCGCTAACTGTGCATGAGGCAAGATCCCAAAAGCCCGAATTAAGCCTCGGGGACACCCCGAAAATGGATTCCGGGCTCCTTGGGCCAACCTGCAAAACAGCCGTCGCGTCATCAGTATAAACATCGCCCCGTCGACAGCGGCAAACACCAGAACTCCAGGATCACGCGAGAAACTACTTCCCAGACTCAGCGGCGTACTTCCAAACCCCAGACCCAGAGGATTCGGGCGTTCCGCTTTCTTTGAAAAACTGAGTAACAGGTTGGGGGTGGTGGGGGCGGTGGGGGGTGGGGAGGGCCTTCCTAAAACAGGCAATTTGTAAAAGCCGGCTCTCGAGAGGGCTGTGGGGAGTCCCTGCTTTTAATCGCCAGCCCGTGCTTCCATCGGAGCATCGGGAATCGTGTCGAGACGTCATCTGATGCCCACTGTGTAACAGCCGTGGCTTCGTCATTCCAGAGCATTTAACTACGGATAATAATAACGGGGGAAAAGCCACAGAACCGCAACACGGAGCCACGGAATCCTCCAGCGTGCAGAGCAAACTTTGAGTTCTAGAGAATACATTCACCTTTCAGGGTCGATGAGCCTTTAGGATTCGGGTCTCCTGGGAGGGCTCGGGCAATTTGGGGGCAGGGGAGGGAATCACTGCCAAGACGGGTACCGTACGCAAATAAGTGAAACGGTAAGTCCCTTTCTCTCCTAAGTGAAATCCTCACTCTTGAGACTGACACATCAGGGCACGGCCTCCAAGGAAGGGCTGGTCAGAAGTGTGTCCCTGTGTCCCGTCTCTCGCCACCCTGAACCTGCTGGCCATCCATCTCCTTGGTACTGACCGGAGCCTGAGCCTCGGGACCCTGGTTCTTGCCGCTGGGCTTCCAAGTGCCTTTCCTGCCAACCATCCTGTCCTGTCCCAGGAGCCCTTCCTGCCTCGACGGGCCAGACTCCTCCTTCTCCATCCTACACCTTCAAAGCTCCAGGAGTCTTGAGTGGAAACCCACGACGCAAGACTTCTGAAAGCGGCATCTGAATTTCCCGTAACTGTTTTCTCCTCAAATGGACGTATACCCAGTGCTTCTGGAAGGCTGTTCCAAAGCTCAGCACACACGCACGCACGTACGCTCGCACGGTATCCCTGACACACACAGTTTCAGCAGATGCCGCTTCTGAATGCCTACGGATGTGTTTGTGCCCTTGAAAATATGTCCCAGTAATCTAATTACCTGTTACTCATGACCTGGTGACACCAACTGTATCAGTCAGTTTTGACGTGTAACAAACCACCCCAACACTTAGTTGGCTTAAAACGATAACCCAATAACGAAGCATTTAGCTCAGATTTCCAGGCTCTGCTGGGCTCGCGCCTATGTTTACAGTGACGGTCAGGCTGGTGGGGACACGCTGGTGAAGAACGACTTCAGCCGGGAAGACTCCTGCCCGGTGCTGGTCTCTCGGGCTCTCCCAGCAGGTTCTCGTGGTGACTCGGTCGGTTCCAAGAGGGAGACAGCACTACACAAAACCTCCTGAGGCCTCAGCTCTGAACCGACTGGCCAATGTCACAGCCGCCAGGTTCCCCCAGCCAACACAAGAGTGGCTGGATTCAAGAGGCAGGAGGTAAGAGTCTCCTCTCGGGGAGGGGGAGCCGCACAGTGGACCGCATCCCCGGAGGGAAGGAGAAGTGTGGCCGTTTCTGCAATCCGCCATGACAGCCAGTATGCAAACGGTGGGACCACAGGCCGACTGCCCCCCCCCCATGCCTAAGGTTTGGGACCTCTTTCACCAGCCTTCGCAGCCTATGAGTAATCGGACGAATAACCGTATTATCTGCTTGGATGGACTCATGACTACGTGGCCAGGAGTTATTTTGAGAGACAGGCTTGAGATTCTGCAAACACTGCTAAGACAACCCTTGCCCTCGCTCCCCAAATGAAGAAAGCATCGGGAATCGGGGGCAGAAACAATGGCTCCCTTTGCTGCTTTATCATCGGGACATCTGCCAAGAAACCACCCTCACCAACAGTCTGGGCGAGGGCGGGGGCCCTGGAAAACGGAAGGAGGGCCAAGGCTCAATCGGAGACCGTGCGGAAGACGCTAAAAGCTGGGACCTGTTTTTACTGATAAATTTCCTTTTCCTTCAACAAGAGGTGATAGAATGATTACTGCTGTTCGATGAGCGGAAGCTTGAACCCACATGGTCTGGTCAAATACCACAACTGGGACTTCGTCGATACCCTTGTACCCAAGGAATGAAGGTCACGGGTCCTCCGGTCTTGGAAGGAACGCTTGGCCTATTCTGCCGTTTTCTCCGTCACTCTCTGATCCCGCGGGAGACCGTCTTTGGGGGTCGGCCCTGGGGTCCTTAGCTGTCGGCTAAGGCACTTTATTCGGGGGTTTATAAGCTGATGCAGGAAGGTCCGCAAATCAAAGCTTGAGACACCCCCTTAGAATAGCTCGTCCGGGCTAATCCTACCCAACCATAAACCCCATTCAGCCCACGTATCTTCAACCTATATAAATCACGCCGTGTTGACTGAGGCCAAGGTTCTGATGCTTTCCCGTCGTGCCGGGTGCCCGCCTCGGCACCCGCACTCACCAATTTCCCGCGGCGCCGTCTGCAGCCCTCCCTGCAGCCCCTTCTCCGTCAGCACCTCACGGGCATCTGCGCACAGTCACCGCTCAGCACATCGAGCTGGCACCCGGCACTTCTCGACTCGGCTGGACTTGCGCGCCCACCGCCTCTGCCGGCCGGAGTCACGGCCCCACGTGTCTGAGTACATTCAGGGGCCTCCCGGGGGAGGGATGGATAAAGCAGGCAGAGGCGCCCTGTGGGGACTGAGTCCCAGAACTGTCCGGTGATCGGGACACCCGGTTGGCATGCTTTGCCACCACTCCCCTGTAGAACATGCGTTCAGTCTGTGGGGAGACAGTAACACGGCCAGACGACACTGTGGGCGTCACTTGCCTGCTGACCTGAAGCTCTTTGGCGCTAACGACATAAAACAGAAAGTAAACACAACGTTGTCGCCCAGACTCCTCTCCCTGAAAGTTCACTAGGTCCCACGCAGCACAGCAAGGTCAGGGTCACCGTGGGGCGACCGCATGACAGTCCTGCCTCCCCTACCCCCAGCAGGCGCCATTAGCACTAAGCACCGGCCCTCGGGCCTGTTTGGCCAAATCGACGCGAATGAAATGGACCCCTTGCCTCTGATCCTCATGAACTTCCTTCCTCTTTTGGTGGCGAGGGCGGCATATGGAATAAAATGTCATTAATTGCATGATTTAAGACATGAATATTACCATCCCATGATGTAGAACCGATTGCTCAGAAATGGAGGCAGACATCCAGGCGTGGGAAGAGACGGGGTTCCAGGGGAGGGTGTGGGACAGTGATTTGTGGATTCCGGGGCCAAAGGGAGAGAGGGCATTCTTGGCGTGCCCCCCACGTGCCTGGTGAAGGTGGTGGCCCCGTAGCCCCTGAGTTTTGAGATCAGCTCAGCTCCACCGCAGACGGAGCCCGACATCCACCCAAACCCCAAGTTTCTATGAGAGGGGCACCTTCTTGACCAACCAACCGGGCGTGGGCTGGGCGTCCCCGCCTTTGAATAAAGCCCAGGCTGGCGGGAGGGGGGAGCGTGGCTGGGGTTCGGGGAGCGGCGGGCGGGGGGCCCAGAACCCACGGGCCTTGTGGAGCTGATGCCCCAGCTAACGTGGCCCTCGGGGACCCTCTGGACAATTACCCGAAGTGTGTGCATGTCAGGGAACCACAACAAAGGGGGCAGAGGGTGTTTTTCCAGAACCTTTGATACCCGAAGTCAGAACCAGGAGAAAACGAGCATTTACTTGGGTTTTCTTCCTTTTGCTTCACAGCTAAGCACCGTTTCAGAGGTGAACGGTGCACAGTCAGCGGGGACTACGACATTGCTTTCGGGGTACGGGGTCTCAGGGGTTCGATCGGACCCCGGTTTACTCTTCCCCCAGCCTCACTGAGCTATGATTAACGTGTAACGCGGTGTAACTTTAAGGCGCAAGGCGCGACGACTTGATACACAAACATTCTGCAAAACGACCCCCACGGTACGCGTGGCCTAACACACCCATCGGGTCACGTCACTACTATTTTTTCTTTTGCAGTGAGAACATTTAAAATCTACTCTCGGCAACTCCAAGTACACGACGCGGGGTTACCGGGGTCGCCGCGCTGCCCGTGAGGTCTCTGGAACCGACGGTCTCAGAGCTGGAAGTCCGTGTCCGTTCACCGACATCCCGCATCTTCCGCCCTCAGCCCCGACTCTCCGACTGCCACCATTCCATTCTCTGTTCACAAGTCATGTCCGAAAATTCAAACAGGGGCGCCTGGGGGGCCCCGTGGGTTAAGCCTCTGACTCTTCTTCATTTAGGCTCAGATTTCACGGTTTGTGAGTTCGAGCCCCAAGTCGGGCTCCGAGCTGACCGTGCAGAGCCTGCTTGGGATTCTCTCTCTCTGCCCCTCCCCCACTCATTCTCTTTTTCTCTCTCTCTCTCTCTCTCTCTATCGGTGTCAAAAAAAATACATAAACTTAACAGAAATAAGATAAAAAAATAAAATTCAAACAAATCATGCTACTCAGAGAGATAACTGGCAGGAAGGAAAAATTCAGACGAGATGCTGAATCCTCAAGAAAGGGGAAAAAAGCCACACACACCAGGTGCCAATCAGCAGGTATTTCTAGGCTCTCCGAAGGACTGGGGACGGGACCGAAGAATCGAAGTTGTGAGTTCAAGTCCACAGCGCCTCCTACGCCAGCATCCTGGGACTCCAGCTGGCTGTCAACCCTCAACGTGGCAACAACATAAAAAGTAGATTCCGTAGTATTAATTACGGCAAGACCCCCACTAGCCGCCTCGCCCCCCTCCCCCCTCCCTGGAGGCGGAGCTCTCAGGCTTCCACCCCTGCTCAGGGCCGTAAATTACTTAGAGGCGGACAAAGGGGGAATCTAATGATCCATTTATGACTTTAAATAAATCCAGCTGCACGCCAGGGCCCTTCTGAGCTTACAAACCTGTGATCGTCACGGCGGCCGGCCCGCGCCGGCGGGGGGCCATCAGGTCCAGCCCGTGCGGACATGGTGTTTATGCCCCAGAAAATTAACCAGAGCCAAGCAGTCAAGATCACATTATCTCCCTCACTGCGGTTTTTTATTCTATTTGCCGCTCTTCGTCTCGAGCCCGGGCCGAGCGAAAAGTTGGCTGGTCCAGTCCCTGGAAACGACCTCTGGACTCTTTCCGTCGAGTCATGAAAGTTTAAAAAGGCAAAAACTAATATATGTCCGCTGCAATTAGGGGGAAAGAAAACCATCCACCGGGCAGAGCGGCTGCCGCGGCTCCTCGAGCTGTCAGGGTTTCCACGCCGAGATCGCGGGAGGAGTTCCGCGAGATGCGGGCGGGGGCGTCGCCTCTAACCAAGTGAGTCCCCAAACGGCACACAGATAAATCTGTGTTATTTTTACTATTATATACTTATTTCAATGCCTGTTAGAAGAAATTATTACAGGCATATTAAACCCTGAGATTTAAACACACACACACACACACACAACAATTGGTTGGTAAGTGAGCTCAATGAGTCAGTTTAATGAAAACCATTAATTCCTGGCAGACTCCTGATGGCACTCAACCCCGGGCTTCGCCGCCCTCGGAGCCAGGAACGGAGCCCAAGGCAGGCGCCACTCTTGGCTCCAGGGCTGGTTCCAACCTGTTCCGGGCTAAGCCAGATCCCTCCCCCGCGACCGGCCGGAGAATGGCTGGGAGTCTGAAACGGGATGAACAGGACAAAAAGAGGGAACTTCTAGAATGGTTCTCCCCATCCTTGAAAGAAAGCCCTGAAAACCTAGTGTCCCCTCCTGCCATAAAGGCATAAACCGCGCACCCCGAATGCCACGCGGCACTCCCGTCTTAGGGCGAGGCCAGCCCCCGGGGCGTTCCGGAGACACAGAGTGATGGCGACACTTTGGGACCGATAAGCACCAGGGAACAGGGGACCCTCCCTCCTTCTGGAGCCAGAATGGAACGGGGTTGCTCTTCCTGACAGCTCGACGCGCCCGAGTTACGGTACCTGAGCGGCCAGGGACTGGGACACTCCGGCCTAGGTATCGATCAGCCCGAAGTCCTCTCTCCTGGGTTCAGGCTTCGGGCATGAGCACTGAAATCAGATCAGTGAACGCAACAGAGAGAGACAAAGACAGGTGGACACAAAGAAGGAAGAGAGGCCAGAAGCGGCACCGAGGAGAAGGGTGTCCGTTCGTTCTTGCCCCCTGGACACTTCGTAACGTCCAGAAAACGTGGGAACGAATGAGGCAAAGTCGTGTCTTCAAGAAATCACAGAGTGGGGGGGAGACGGAAGAACGGACGACTCTGCGTGGTCTGAAAAGCACGCGACTCTGTGGATAAGGACGGGAGACCCGGGGAGGCGGACTCGGTGCTGAGCTCCCGCTCACAGCCCGGCGGGGTGTCCGGACTGATCTCCAATCGCCCAAGCAAGAGCTTCTGTGGGACTTTTGGTCCCCTGCCTGTTCTGACCGTCCCTCCCCCAGGGTACTGAAAGGCACCAGTGGGGTTGGGGAGAAGGCCTGAGAAGCCGCCTGGAGGGTTAGCTCGCACGAGGCAGAGCTTAAGGGGCGGGGCGGGCAGGTGCACGGAGGACCGTGGCTGTTCTGAACTTGCACGCGGTCATCATGGCTCCTCTGCGCCACGCTGAGCCTCAGTGTCCCCGTCTGTGAGATGGGTGTGAGGCTGAGATGAGATAATATACGTGTGAAAGGTCTTTGGGGAGAGCTACACGATGCATTTATGTCGGGCTTACGGTGACCAGGATCCTCAGACTCGAGTCAAGGATGGGGGAACTGAGGCACGGAATTAAATTCTGCATATGAAACCTGACTACGGTGTCAACCACACAACGTCCAGTGTCTTCCTGTGCTCAGGACGCCGCCACCCGCTTCCACTCCTGCCTGCACTTTATACTCTTTCGAGAACGGTGGAGGGAGCTGGCTGAGCCCCGAGTCCTTGGCAATGCCGCCTTGCTATCGGGAACCACAGGGAGTGGCGTCAGCGTTGCCGAGTGCGGCTGGGGGCTTTGGGATGAGGAGGGACACTGGCAGGTCCATGGAGAGGGACCCACGTGCCCCTCCCCGCCATCACCGTGCCGTTCCCGCTGGCCGTTCTGACAGGACACCTTCGAGCAGGTGTCCTGGGAGACGCTGAACTCGGAGGCTCTCACTCGCTCCGTGAAACGGATCGAATTCCTCCCACCTCTCCCCAAGACGCCTCCCGTCCGCACCCCCGGAGGTGAACGCCTAACCTTTCCGCGGCTCGGCGAGACCCGGGCCAGGTCAGCGTGTTATCTCCTTCCGACTCCCCGGGGGACCCGCTCATCTAATTCCCCGCTGGAAATACGCCGTGCCGGAGGGAACCTGAGCGCGGCCATTAATTATGAAAATTCACAATGCCTAATTATAATAATTACTCCGATCACATAAACATTATACCACCATGAATAATTGAATAGGAACCGTGTTTTTCGAGAGAACGGCAATTAAAATAAAACCCAGGGAGATGACAGGGAGGGCGCACAAGAAACGCGCTCTGGCTGGTCTCACTGTCACCGGAGCGCTCCTTCCTTGTCAAGAATTACCCCCGACCTGCGCAGGTTGGGGAACAAAGATGACAATGACAGGCCGGTTCATGAGAAGTTCCACTCGTGAGAGCGGAAGTCAGGAGCCCCAGAGAGAGGTTCTGCCCCTCACTAAAGCAAGTTCAAGCTTCTGCCTTCACCCGCCAGCTAGAAGAAGAAATGAAGAGACCGGTTTTTTTCATACAAAGAGACGGCAGCACTCAGACCCCCCCAGTGTGCCCGGGATTCTGCACGGAGCCGGCTCGGGAAAGAGACAACACGTCACCTGCACCCTCCACTCCGGCCGTGGCGGGTGTGCCCGGCCAGGCAAACGCTCAGGGAGAGGGACACTCGGTATTAAAGACAAGAAATAAAACCCACCCTTCCCTGTGATGTCTCTTGTCACCAAGGCCTTTTTTTCAAATACCTTATCCAGTTTGTGAACGAGCAACAATTTCTCTATGAACGCATTCTCCTAAGATGAGAGAATCCAGTGGTTTGGAACGGCTGGGACACAGGGTTGTGCAGGGACGGAGACGCAGCCGGGGGAGGCGGGCAGGACCGGGACTCGGAGTGGGGCTCTCCACGCTCACGGAGAACTCGGACGCGGCCGGATGTACACACCCCCACACTGGTCACAGAAAGTGACCTGCATAGCTTTCTTTGTCGGCTTTGAAACTTTTTTCAAACCCCGATCGATCGCCGGAAAGGCATTTTCCAACGCGAGCCGGCACACGCAGAATCCGTAACTACCGGTACGGTGCGTTCCGAGAGCTTCTACTCTGTTTGTTTATTAGCTGGAAATGCCGGGAGCGATCCAGCACGCGGATTTCACCGCCTCTTACGTATTCATACGGCGGCTATTTATGAAGTGCCTACTGTGTGCCCGGCGCCGCGCACCCAGGCTTCAGAACAGCCAGAAGAGACCAAAGCCTTGCTCTTGGGCGGCCCGCCTTCTAGCGGTACAGGCTAGAAAAACCTTCCCCGTGCCACTTCGAGCCACGTCTACTCCGGATGGGAGGCGGGCAGGGATTACCAGCCCCCTTTTTTCTTTTTTTACAGTTTATTTGTTTTGAGAGGAAGAGAAAGCAGGAGGGGCAGAGACAGAGGGAGAGAGAGAATCCCAAGCAGGCTCAGTGCTGTCGGCACAGACGCGGGGCTCCATCCCAGGAACCCTGAGGTCATGACCTGAGCTGCAATCAGGATTCAGACGCTTAACCGCCTGAGCCACCGAGGCGTCCCTGACGGACGCAGGCTTGTGGGGGGAGGGGGGACGCCGACGGACGCAGGCCCGTGTCCTGGGGTCTCCCTCTAAGCACACTTCCTTGCACTCTTTTTGGTCAGGAGTCTCTGACTGTAAGAAGCGGAAAGCAAACTTGAACATGAACTAGGTGGGGTGGGCGGGAAAGGCTGGTTAGTCAGGACCCAGATGGAAAGACAGAAACAGAGTCCTCTTGACACTGGGGCTTGAATTCACGCAGGGACTTGATCACACGGAGACGCAAGGGCAAAAAAGCCAGCGACGCGCGGCGGGACCCCCGAGCCCAGCCTCCAGAGGGGCCGCTGCCCAGCCGAGCGGTGGAGGGACAGTGTGGGGGGGGCCAACCGTGGTCCACAGAACGGGACCCGAGGGCAACGGCGGCCGAGTGGCAGCAGAGCCTCGAGGAAGGTCCTGCCCACCCCCAGCAGAGACGAAGCAAAGGGAGGGGGGACCCGCGGTCCAGTCTCCCCACGTCCTCTGACTTGGCCTCAGGCACTCCGAGGCATCTGGGAGGCAGGGAGGGGCAAGGGAACGCGGAGGGGCAGCCCCCCAGGACAGGAGTGAGCACGGGAGACCCAGGATGGACCTCAGGGCAGTCCACCGCCCCAGGACACGGGACAAGCCCTGCGGAAACAGGGCCTCGAAGCCCCTCTAACCCTCCTTCCCCTTCCCCTGCTTCTGCACAGCTGCCGTCCGGCTTTGGTTCCTCCTGGACCCTGGGGGAGACGGTTCTGGCTGTCACATCGGGGAGAAGGGGTGCTGCTGGGGACTAGTGGGTGGGGGCGGAAACCCTGAGGGAGAGGGTTCAAGTTCCCAGACCCCAGGAGCAGGGCAGCTTCTGTCCCCAGGTCTCCAGGGGAACCTCCCTCCAGGGGGCCCAGGTCCCTCCGTTTCCGCACAGGTGACTGGCGGCTGCAGCGCTCCGACCCCACCAGCAGGGCGGCGCCCAAGTAAGCCGGGGTCCTGCAAGCTTCCTTCGAAGGCGGGGATTCTCCGGGGGGGGGGGTGTGCCCATCCCAGGGGGCATATTCAGCATTCCTCATGCTATTCGGTACTTCCCACTAGTGAAGTGGAAACGGGACAGCGGTGTGGTGGTGGGCGGGCCGCAGACGGCCGAGTCCAGGCGTCTGTCGCTCTGCCGGCTCCTGCAGAAGGGGCAGCGGGATGCTTTGGAGAGCGGGCCCTCCGGGAGACGGCGCGCAGAAACATCCCCGGAGTTTTATACCTGTTTGAAAAGAGCGTGTCCGTTTAAAGCTGGGAAACGCTGCCTTAGACGCTGGTTTATGGATTAGAGCCTGGCGACGTCACCGTCTGGACGGGGACCCCCGGGAGGGTGACGCCTCCTCCGTGGTGCCCAGGGTCCACTCCTCGCGCTGCTGTCACTGCAAAGGACGCTCTTTCAGGACGGGGGGATCACTCTCCCGCATCTGGCAGAAGCCCTACTTCAAGCTCCGCGACACGGGACGCGATCGGGACACTCAAAACCAGGGACGCGTGATCCGATCTGCCTGCCGCCCGCGTGCGGGTGGGAGGGAACGGCGAGTAAGACACAGAAAGACTCTTAAACGCGTGGGCGCGCGTGTATTTAGTTTCATGTGTTTTTCTGCAGGGGTGGGGAGGGCAGGGAATGCGCTCAGCACGCAAAGCGGGGACTTTCTGAAAAGTGTTGCTTGGGGCGAAACTCGGACCGGAGAAGAGGCCTGAAACGGAGACGAGCTGTTTCCAGGCACACGCAAGCGCCGAACACGCAAGCGCCGATGCGAACAGGCGGCCAAAACGACGCCCGAGAGCCACACAGGAGAGGCCGCCCGCCAGGAGACGCGGGTCTCAAAGCCGCGTGTCATTTTGTGTCCTTGACCAGGGGGCTTACACGCTCCTGCTGGGCACGCTTTGTCTCAGAAAGTCCTCCCGCGTGAGCTCCGTGCGTGTGTCGGGGGGAGCCCGCGCCCCCACAAGCCACGTGCCCCATGCCCCTCGTGAAACCGCGACGGCCCCATTAGCCTGACAGAGACGATCACGGAGCTGTTTGCTCTGCAAGCGCGTGTGCGAGCAGGGCCCCTACGTGCGGGTTTAGCGTCCCTTGTGCCGAAAATCTGTCCAGGCCTGAGGGCGTGCGCGCCCACGTGCGGAAGCACGGAGGAACTGGCCCACCGGTGGGGGGGGGGGCAGGAAGGTGGCGAGCAGAAGCAAGAAGGGGTGATTTTCTCTTGGCTGTGGCTGAAGGGACAGCCGTCATGCGGGGACATCACGGGGGCCGCTCCGGTCCAGCGGGCTGTGTCGGGCTTCAGGCTTGGAGTGGGTCTGACCCACGTGTGATTCCGGGTACGACCGCCTCCAGCGCGTCGCCCCGTTGCCCGGAACGGGGTTCTGCTGTTCAGAACCTCTGGGCAGAGTCCGCAGGCCGGCGGGGCGCCCGGGGGGCTCAGTCGGTTAAGCGTCCGGCTCCTGGGTTCGGTTCAGGCCGTGATCTCGGGGTTCGTGAGTTCGAGCCCTGCATCCGGCTCTGTGACTACAGTGTGGAGCCTGCTTGGGATTCTTGCTCGCTCGCTCGCTCTCTGCCCCTCCCCTGCTCATGCTGCATTCTCTCTCTCTCTCTCAAAATAATGAAATAAACTTAAAAAACAATTCATAAGCTGGTCTCCGTTATGCTGGGCTTTCTGGAGACGTCTGCCACGTTATTCAGGACGGTAAAAAAAGGTGGGGGGACAGTGGGTCTGGCCGGGATCACGAGACATCAGCAACACTGGTTCCACCAAACACAACCGCCCAGCCTCGGAGCCCCACGTCCAGAAGGGCCGGACCAATCCGAACCGGACACTGCCACTGCTTCAAAATCGACACCGGCCAGCCCGCGGGAGGCCGCACCGAGAAACTGGCCTGCCTGTGCCCTGCGGGTGATAAGAGACAGACCAGGCCGGTTGTTTCTGATTTTAAAAAGGCTTAAAGGGATTTCACAACCAAACGGCCTGCGGTCCCGCGTGCGATGATCCTGGACCAGGAAAAACTTTATTTTGCTGTAAACGGTATGAACGGGACAAGTGGCAAGATCACACACGGTGTGTCACCGGGTAACGGCGCTGTAACAATGTCACGTTCTTGGTTTTGACCACTGTCAGGCTGGGGACGCAAGAGAGTGCCCTTGTTTTAAGGAAACGCCCGCTGAAGGGGAGGGCGTGTGCGACTTACTCATAATTAGCTCAATATCGACATATACACATATGTAAATTAGAGAGAGAGAGGGACAGAGACGCACAGAGACACACACAGAAAGGACGCTTCAAGCAAAGCATGGTTACTGTTACTTGGGGGAATCTGGGTGAAAAGTACACGTTTGTACGGTGTTTGCCACGTTTCTTAACGTCCCCGATGATCTCCAAGTGAAAAGTTAGGAAACAAACACCATTATGATGCAAGACGAACTTCCTACGTAGCTGGCATGACTTAAACAAGCGTTTCCCAATCAGGAGACACTCGGCCACATCGGAGACGTCTCGGGAGGGGGGTCACGGCTGGGGGAGGGGTGTGCCACCCCGATTCACACGCTTAAGGAAGAAGCCAGCTTCCTTCCGGGCATCCGCCACAGCCGGGCTGGGAAAGCAACGGCCCTCGATGGAGCTCTCGTTCTCCTTCTCGTCGTCTCTCTGTCTCTCTCTGTTGCCGTCTCTTGTCCAGCTTCTCAGCTCCTTCCGCCCACCTCTGCCCGGTGCCCGGGGGCCTGCTCCACGGACACCAACCCGTGTCCTCGCGTCCCTTCTCTCTCTCTCTGCCCGGTGCCCAGGTCCCCTCCTCTCCCAGGAAGAATCCTCCTGACTCCGCCATGTGGACCGATGCCAACTTCGACACGTGGGTGGATCTTGCTGCCGGGGTCGCATGTGACCGGGCCCAGATCGGACCACTTCCAGGGACTCGCCCTTCCTCCCCAAGCGGAGTCATCAGAGGCAGGGGTGAAAGACTGGCGGTCCCGAGCCCGTAATCCAGGCTGTTTGTCCCACGAAGCATTTAATCGATTTGGGATGCCTAGCCACACCTCGCACACATTTCACATTCTGAAAAATCCTGATTCCTTGGTTTGGTTGAGTCATTAAGACCTCCGTGCCCCCGGTCATCGGGATAACAACTGTCCCGTCTTGTGGGGTCTCTGTGCAGACTAATACACATACACGGGGGTATCTGTCCCAAAGAGGCGCACCCTTCTGGAAATCTGCACACTTGTTAAAGGGAAAAGGCACTCAGATGTACCAGGAACACTTGCCTTTTTCCCCAAGTACTGCAAACGCGAAACGGTTTAAATTGAGTTCACCTAAGGGGCGCCGGGGAGGCTCGGCCGGTAAAGTGACTTCGGCAGGTCACGCTCTCGCAGCTCGTGAAGTCGAGCCCCGCGTCGGGCTCTCTGCTGTCAGCGCAGAGCCCGCTTCGGATCCTCCGTCCCCCACCCCTCTCTGCTCCTCCCCTGCTAGCTTTCTCTCAAAAATAAATAAACATTTTAAAACACCTTTAAAATGGAGTTCATTTAGGACCTCCCACCCCCACTCCATCTTGGTAATCACAGTTGGGGACCAAGAAACCTTAAGGCGGCATCACACACTCCTTCCTTCATCCTGTGGGCAGGAGTTTCTGAAATGAGACTGGTCAGTGTGGGGGGGCCCGCGGTCACGTCTGGTTACGCTCCTCACCGCCCCTGGAAAGAAGGGCACCTCGGCATAGAGAATTTGCAGCCTATTCCTTGGATTTGAAACATATAGACATTTTCTAAGAAAATAATATCGTGAAACTGGTGCAAACAAGAATACAGGCACCCCTTTTTCAGAGAAGCTCAGCGCGAGGGCCACGGGGCGGGGAGGGGGGCACGGGCGCGGTAGGCAGAGTGTTTTAAGAGGGAGACTGAGGCGGTGATGTGTGTACGTACGTTCCCTGGCTCTGTCCCCCGAGAGGTTTGGACGGAGTGCGTTCCCAAAAAGCAGCGAGCACGCCGAGAGCCTAGAGTTTGGCTTCTAAACACCATGTCGGCTCGATTCCAGGAAAGGGCGGGGAATTTACAAGAGACGCTTCCCACCTTCTTATCCCGGGAAGGAAGACCTTAAAGGGACAGTGAGGACACGTCGGAGGACACAGGAGAGGATGAGACGGCTCTCGCTGGCCGACGGTAAGATATTCCAAGCATCAGAATAACGACAGAAGAGAAACAGAAGCCTTGGACCGAAGGGATCGGGGAGCCCATGCTGCTAATAAATTCACACATGAAATACGACACTCTGAGTAGAAACACGATATTTACATGGTCTCTAAATATTTACTAATTTCTCAGAGAACAAGAGTGACTTCGCAGTAGAGAAGCCCCTGCGGCCTGAATCGAGACGCCGCGACGAATTCAAATCGCGCGCCACCTGACGAAACGCGACGAGAACAGAACGGCCCCTCTGGGACGGTCCCACCAAAGGTGCACAATCAGAAGTTAATCGTGAAGAAGCATCAGACGCACCCACGCTGAGAGACGGCCGCGGAATAACCGGCCTGCAATCTGCGGAAGCGTCACGGTCGTGACATTCGAGAAAAGGCTGAAGGAAAATAAAGAACCGTAACACGACGGGGATTTACCCCGACAACGGGGGACCCTGCGCTGGGGTCGGAGGACGGGGCGGAAGTCCCCGATTTTGACGTCCTGCTGCGGTTTTGGAAGAGAACGGCTTTGCGGGCGAGAAAACACCCGGCAAACATTCGGGGGCGAGATGAGCATCTATTTGGTCCGTCGCTCGGAAACAGCTCAGGGGCTGAAAGTCCCGGGCACACGTCCTCGAAGCTTTTCTGGATGCTGTTTCCACATGGAAACGAGACACTTCCGACTACCATCCGCTGTGTGTTAGTTCTGTTTGTACGTGTGTCCGTCTCAAGAGGAAGGAGAATCCAACTCTGAGGGCTCGCGTGCCCGGGAGGGGGGGGGACTAAGTGCAAAGACGGTGTCCCACAACGAGCACCGGCGGGCACCCGTGGTACCCCCCAGCTGGCACCCCACTCGGAGCCCCCAGAAGCTCCTCGCCCAGGTTCTAGAACCAAAAGGAGGCGGCGAGACGCAGTATAGCCGCAGCTCAGCAAAGGTGAGAAGGTGCCACCAGGGGCCACCACCTAGAGCCGAAAAACGAAGCCGCCGCCATCACAGGCAAGGAGAAGAACTAAAACAAACAGACGACACACAAAACAAAAACGGATGTCATAATCGAACGCCTGGATCGAGCCGTATCTGATGACTAATTCGAGCATAATTTCATCATCCCCCCAAGCTAGCTGACACCATGTGCAATCACTGGCCATTATCTCAGTAATCCACTCGGTTGTTCGGAGAAAGTTCTAATCAAGGATGTTTCTCAGTGTTTACACAGTGAAATGCTGGGCTCTGTTTCAAGTTGATTCCTTTCCTGTGGCCACTTCTGGGAACCGTTATCCGTGAAGGAGGCTGCCTCGTCTCCCACCGGGGAGAGTCCGAGGGGCGCGGAAAAGGAAGGCCACCCGGAACGAAAGCTGGAGACTTCACCGTTGCCTCCGGCCCGCACATCTGAGCGTCACGGTCCTGTCTGAACCTTCTCCCCGCAAATCAGACAGGGACGCTTTTCTGAGCGACTGTCGGGAGAAGGGGAAGGGCAGGGTGTGTGTTCGGCCGGAGGCCCTTCGTAAAACGGTGGCCATCTAGAGTTGTCCAGCACATAAAATGGACCTATTTTTCTGACCTCCCAAGATCAAAGAGACTGCCTCTGTGAAAGGCAGACACTACGAGAAGCCAAAGACAGAATTAAGTCATTCGCTCGCCAAGGGGTAAGGGCCTGGGAGATGCCGGGCATGGGGGCCGGTAAGGAAACAGATTCATACGACGGCGAACAAGACAGAAAACGCTTTCTGTTCGCTGACAGCTTAAATCCTAGGGAGATGGACAGACAAAGAAATCTAATCTGTGGACTATTGGGTGGCGATAAGTGCAAAGAAAGACTAAAAAAAAAAAAACAAGGAGGAGGAGGCACAGAAAGTGCCATGAAGGATAACAAGAGCAGACGGCACAGAAAAAGGGAGACTTTTCTATGAGACAGTGACCTGTGATCAAAGAGCTGAAACTGATCTCTGGATGTTACCCCACAGCGGGCATGTGCCAAGGTCCTGCGGCCGAAGTCCATCTGGGGGTGCCGAGCGCAGCAAGGACTGGAGCAGAGGGTGGATGTGAGGGCGTGTCTACAGGATTAGCCGTTGTTGAATGAGAAAGAGACAGGACCAAATCATTAGCAATGCGTGTGCGGGAGAACAGGAGGTTAAGGCATCTGAGAAAAGAAACAAACAAAACCAAAATCCCCCTGACCAGGAAATCCCAGACCACTGAGCTGCAGGTTGGCCAAGACTTCCTGCCTGCGAGTGAGAAAGGGGGCCCCCAGAGCTGACGGGCCGCCTCCCCGCCAAAGCCGCTGCTGGTGGACCCAAGTCATGGATGCTGGGGGGGGGCGGGTGTCCGAGACCCACACGGCGGCCGGGGCGACAACCGGCCGGTCGCAGGGAATGACGGACTCCGGCAAGAAAACGGCATTTTGTCGCCAGGGCGCCGGCGTTACAGATGAAAACGCGGCGTCTGAAGGTACGCGGAGAGACGGAAAGAGCCTGTTCCGGAAGTCGACTCGCTGCTCACCATTAAAAGAGGCGAACACAAAGGAGACGGTGACCGGGGGCCGTGCGCTGACCCAGAAGACTGACAAAAACCGGAGCGAAGGGCACGTCGCTGCTTAGGAAGCGGGAAGGAGGGAGAGGAGCCGGCGCAGAACAAATCGCCCCCAACGGAGACGAGGTTCCCCCCGGGGTCTGTTATTTCTTTCCCTCCTAAGTGCGGAGGCCGGATCAGGACGCTTCTCGAGGCCGCCTTCCGTGCCTGCGGCGGGAGAGCCCGGGAGGCCGTAGGAACCGTCCTGGGTGGGCGCCTGGCCGGGGGGGAGAAGGGCCCCCCAGAGAGGACATGGCTGCCGAGGGCGCAGCGCCGGTCCGGGAGGGGGGAGGGTCCGAAGGAGGGAGGGAGGGGGGCAGGGGGGGAGGGGGAGGAGGCCAGAGCGAAGGGAAACCGCGAGGAGACCTCTGCACGCCGCAGGTGCCTTTCCCAAGGCTGGGACGGACGGGCCGTGTGCACACAGCCGGGGGACCAGGGGGCCCGCTGGTGGGCTGCTCCCGAAACTGATGACCCCTGCGACAGGCAGCCGCCCCGCTGGCTTCTGGCCTCCTCATGTCGCTCGTTCGGTCGGCTGGAGAGCCTCGCACCCGGCCGGCGTCCGCTCCCCGTGTCTGGCAGGGCCGGACTGGTCTCTGCGCCACGATCTCTCTGCGCGATGACCTCAGGCTCCCGCCTGACCAGTCCTCAGCTTCGTTCTCTCGTCTCCTCCCGACTGGCTCGGGGCTGGGCAGGGACCGCAGGGAGCCACACGAATGCACCCCAACGACTCTTTCTCTTTCTACAATCATTTGGGAAGCCACGTCCTTATTTTCAATAATATGCTTAATATTTACTTATTTATTTTGAGAGAGAGAGCGAGCGAGCAGGGGAGGGACAGAGAGAGAGGGAGACACAGAATCCGAAGCTGAGCTGTCAGCACAGAGCCTGACGCGGGGCTCGAACTCACAAACCGCGAGATCATGACCTGAGCCAAAATCGGATGCTCAACCGACTGAGCCCCCCAGGCGCCCCCGCCACTTTCTTTTTAATGAGCGTGCTCTCTGAACAGGACGCAAAGTTGGAGAGCCCCTCGCGACGACGATGACCACCCAAAACTGCAGCCAACCCAGAGGGCACGAGAGAGCAGAGACAGCCAGCAGCTATGCTTAGTGGCACTGACCGACCCCTGGATCCAGCAGCGCCTGAAGCCCACACGGGCTCTTCGGTTCCCTGAGCGACTTCACTCATTCTGCCCGCCTTCTTCTGTTTCTTTTTTGAAAGTCTGTGGCTTTGATACCATGCGCCTAAGCTGGGCTTTTTCACTCTTGGCGACCAAGGGGCTCGGGGCTGATGAGCGAGCGATTTGGTGCCGATGCAAAGACCACTTCCCTCGGGGAGGAGGGCAAAACCTGTCCCTGGGCTTCGAACGCAACCTCCTTGTTTCCAACGGAGACACGGTTTCCAGCCTCACGCCCTGTGGGCGGTGTGACGTTTAGACTTTTTTTCCTTCGGCTTCAAATCGTCGCTAAACGGAACTCCCAGGTGAGACCAGGAGGAGCCTTCCGTCCTGCGCGTGCAGTGGGGGCGGCGGGGGACTGCTTCCAAGCTCCTGCCAAGAGATGCTTCCGCGTAAAACCCGGGAATGTGACCTGACTCGCGAAATGGGTCTTTTCAGACGTGATTCGGTCCGAGAGCTCAGGAGGACTTCGCCCCGCGTTGGGGCGGGCCCGACATCAGGGGCAGGTGTCCTCCTGAGGACGGGAGGCAAGAGGCGAGCAGAGAAAGGGAGGCGGAGACGGGAGGGACGCGGGCGCAGGCGGGAGCGTCAGGGGTCAGCAAAGCGGACAGACGGAGAAGGGTCCTCCCCCAGAGTCCTCAGGGAAAGCACAGCCTCCCCCCCCCTCACCCCCCACCGGCATTAGAGTTCAGAGTTCAGGCTCCGGAAGTGAGAGAATACGGTTCTGCTACCCTGAGCTGCCCGCTGTGGGGCTGTTTGTTACAGCGGCTTCAGGAGCCTGACGTCGGTGCTGAGGTCTCCCGCTCGCCGTCCCCTCCACAGTCTCCGTCATCCTACAGCAGGTGTTGTTACTTCCACCTTGTGACACTGAGGCTGGGGGGCCAGGCGCTGATTTCGCATCCGGCGCCCATCCCACCGCCCTGAATAAGAGTCCCTCCTTTTTCTCTCTGGGAGAAACACCCTTTCCCCTTGAATATGAAGCGGTGAACGTGTCCATCACACAGTCTTCGCCTTTTCTAGACAGAGAGGACCCCAGGCAACCCGGTCTCGAGGCCAGATACACCGTGGAATCCCCAGGACGGCTTCGAAAAAACAAGTCGACGATCAGCCCTGCCTCTATGCCCACCTCTCGTCCACCGCGCCAAAGGTCCTGACTCCATCGGCGCGGGGCCAGGGGTTAGCATTTCCGAAAGCTCCCCAGGTGATGCTAAGGCTCATCCTGGGGTTCTAGGCTTTCTTTCTCCCTAGATTCTAAAACAGAAGCATAGAGATAAAACGAATAAAATCAGGAGAGCGCTGTGAGGCAAGACGTCGATTATAAAAAGCCCACTTCTGACCCACAGGAAACTGGGTCCTTTACCGTCAGGGTCATGAGCTCCAGATTCTTGTTTCCCGGGTGGCCCCGATACGTTTCTGTGGCCGATAGAGGCTTCCGACCAATGCATCTAGGAAATGACCCCACAAAGTCTCGAACTTAAGCTTCTCCTTCTGTGGCATGAGCCTGCCTCCCTAATGCATAAGGGACAGCTCTGCATGCTGCTGACACAGGAAGGGTGCTGGGGAGGAAATAAAAGTCATCTTATGTAGAGAAAGCATGTCTTCTACAGGACCCTTTGAATTGTCTTAGCAACCCAGACATTGGCAACTGTGAACCAAACGCCCCTAACACCACCGCCAAGAACGTCCTTAATCGGTGATAAAGAAACGTACACACTGCAGAAGACAGGATCAGTCACTCTGGGAGAGAGTCTAGAACCGCTGTCCTGGAAATCTTGCTAATTCAGACTTGGCTGTGTTGCATTTCACCTTTATTCTCTCCTTAAAGGCAGTTAACTTCTAAATCCCAAAGGCGTTTGAACACTTTTGTGCAGCTCAGCACACAGGCAGGAGACGGAGCAAAGTCCTGCAGAGAAAACTGTTTCAAGGGTATCAGAAGTACCCACTCAGAAACCAAGGCAAGCCCATGAAACGTAATGTTTCTCCTTCCTCAAAGTATGTACAAATAATCTCTAACTGAAAATTCTCTTAGCGATTCCTAAGGTGTAAAATGTATGTGTTTGAAAAGGATTATACATAGAGGGAAAAAGTATTGAAGATGCACTGTTTTCAGTTTTTTATACAATATATATAGCAGCATAATGTATTCTGAATGTAGGCTTTGAGGAATTAAAGATGTATTTTGTAAATCTTACGGCAAGGACTAAAATTTAAAGGTAGAAGTAGTGAGTCAATCTGGAGATAAATGGAATCATAAAACATATATCCAATATAAAACCAAGCAGAAAAAGAAGAAAAAAAGGTAAAGAACAAGTGGAATATAAAGAAAACTAAGGGCAAGGTGTAGATTTTCATACAAACATATCAATAATCACATTAAATATAAATGGTCTAAACACAATGATTAAAAGACAGAGATGAACAGATTGATTGAACAGGCAAAACCCAACAAACGACATTAAATATAAAGACACAAGGGCACCTGGATGGTCAGTCAGTCGAGTGTCTGACTTCAGGTTGGGTCATGATCTCATGGGTTGTGAGTTCAAGCCCTGCCTTGGGTCCAAGCTGTCAGCACAGAACCTGCTTGGAATCCTCTGTCCCCTCCCTCTCTGCCCCTTCCCCACTCATACTCTCTGTCTCAAAAATGAATAAACATTTATATAAATAAATAAATAAAAAGACATAGATTAGTTAAAAAAAAAAAGATTTTACAGGGGCGCCTGGGTGGCTCAGTCAGTTAAGTGTCCATCTTCGGCTCAGGTCATGATCTCATGGCTTGTGAATTTGAGCCCCGCGTCGGGCTCTGTGCTGACAGCTTGGAGCCTGGAACTTGCTTTGGATTCTGTGTCTCCCTCTCTCTCTGCCCCTCCCCAACTCATGCTCTCTCTCTCTCTCTCTTTCTTTCTCTCAGAAATAAATAAACATTAAAAAAATTTTAAAAAAAAGATTTGACAAGCACAAATACTAATCAAAGGAAATCTGGGGTGACTATACTAATATCGGACGAAACAGACTTCAAAAACTTTTCCAGGGATAAAGAAGGCCATCACATATAATAAAGAGGTCAATTCGCCAAGAAGACATAACAATACTAAGTGTGGATGGACCTAAAGCTTTGTTTCAAAATCCGTGAAGGAAAAGCTGACACAACTTTAATGAAAAATAGACAATTGCAAAACATCACTGGAGATCTCAACACGCCTCTAAGTAACGGACAGAAGAAAAAAAAAATAAAGTCAGCAGGAATACGAGGTTCCTGAACAACACTGTGACATCTGAAGCGTCCCGTGACCGTGGGCTGGGCAAATACTTCTCCAATGTGACACTAAATTACCAAGAGTAAAATTAGTACACCAAACTTCATTAAAATTAAACACCTTTGCTTTTCCAAAGACACAGACTGGCAGGAAAATCTCTATAAACATTTATCTGATAAAGAACTCACATCCATAATATATAAAGTACCCTCGAAAATCAATAACAGGAAAAACACCAACCAATAAAAAAAATAGGCAGAGATTTGCAAAAGACATTTCACCGAAGAAGACAGAAGACAGCAAAAAAGCAGAAAGAAGAACGTTCAACACCGTTAGTCATCAGTGTGAAAACTAAAACCTCAAAGAAACACCACCGCCACCTCCTAAAACTATTTAAAATCAAAGAAAACAAAATGGTGAACAATTAGCAGCGCTGGAGATAAAAACCAAGTGGAACTCTTACCCCTTGCTGGGGGAAAGGCAGAATGTCAGTATGTATGAAAAGAGTCGGCAGCGTGATAAAGTTACCCGTACACTTCCCGTACCCCCCGCAATCCCGGGTCCAGGCATTTACCCGAAGGGAAGGAAAAACTACGTCCACGTGAACACTCCTTTGGGAATATTTATAGTGACGTCTTTCAGAATCACCAAAAGCTAGGGCTACTCCAAATGTCCCTCAACCAGGAAACAAATGAACGAGTGAGACACAGGTACTTGACGGAAGAGCACATACCGTTATAACAGAAGGAACAGCCTAGCGTATAGGACGTGGGTGAAGAGTTATTCAATGCACTGTACGAAGCAAAAGGTAGCATTTTGAAAACTGCATTGCCTCGTGATCCCATTTTTACGGGATTATGAAAAAGGCAAACCTATAAGGACAGAAAAGGGAAGAGTGGCAGCCGGGGGCTGTGAGGAGACTACCCCGGGGGCACAGAAGAAATTTGGGGGAGCGATGAAAATATTCTTTACCATAACCGCGGTGGTGCTTGCAGGACGACACGCGTTTGTCGAAACATAGAACTGTACTCAAAAGGGTGAATTTTACTGTATGCAAATTATATCTTAACAAATCTGACTTTTAAACAAAGTAGACTGCCGTAAAAAAAATTCTATCAATCAGACTTCCCATTTATTCCATTAATTCAGTAATACTCCTTTCCACTCCAATTAATATACCAAAGACTCGTTTTCATTAACCTTGCTTCTCATGACTATGGATGTATGAAATATCTAATACATGCAGAGGCTTTGCTTTAACCTCTGCTCATGGAGGTGTTAACTACTAATATAATTGAGAGTTCTGAGTTCTCTGTCTGACGCCAGCCACCCTTGTGATTAAGCGAACGGTGAACAGTGAGACGAACGAAGAAGAGCCGGGGGTCCGAGTGGCTGGGAGAGTGCGGCAAGGAGGAAAAGCAGGTGCATAACCACCCCACCCCGGAGGCACTCCTAGGTTCAGCTTCGGCCCGTGTACCCATGTCCATGGGCACCCAAGGCCGAAGCTGTAAATCCTGCTTTAATGATGAAATCTCCCAATTTGGGGACCCCGTTCACATTTTAAAAAAACAACACCCGGGCAGGTCATGATCTCATGGTTTGTGAGTTTGAGCCCCACATCGGGCTCTGTGCTGACGGCTCAGACCCTGGAACCTGCTTCGGATTCTGTGTCTCCCTCTCTCTCTGCCCCTCCCCTCCTCTCGAAAATAAATAAACATGAAAACAAATGTAAAAACCACCATCTAGACACGGCAGTGCTTGCCTGCGTCTGCGGGTCGCGAAGTTTGCAAGCGCAAGTCGAGAGCCGTGGGTTCAGGAGACAAACCCAGAGCCTGGTGGTTTACCAGAATGGCTTCCCAGAAGCCGAAACCACTTCTAAGAAGCTTCAGTGCAGCAGGAGTTCCAACCGGAGGGACAGGAACGGACAGACGGAAAGAACACACGTACGGGCACTATGTCTACAGCGTGCGTGTGTGCTCCCAGTGTAGGTAGGACGGGGCGTGATCCTCGCTCTCCAGTGTCACACGCACGCTCTCCAGTGTCACACGCACCCGGAGTCCCCTCTCCATCCTGACCACCTTCTCCTACTCCTGAAACCTGCCATCGGCCCCAAATCCTGTATCAGAAACTCAAAACCCCGAAAGGTCTGCTGGTCTGGTCTCCATCCGCTTGGTGGCTGGACGGGATGAAAAGGGAAGGGAGCCTCGGGGCGCCCCGCTGGCTCAGACGGGAAGGCGAGCAGCTCTTGACCTCGGGGTTGTGAGTTCGAGCCCTACGTTGGGTGTAGAGATGACTTAAAAATAAAACCTTCGGAAGAAATAAATAATACGACAATAAGTTAAACAAACAGAGCGAAGCGAAGCTATTTCGGGTATTATCTTCCTTCAGGTATTTATACAGTTCGTGCAGAATTACCAGTGTGTGCGATCACAGGGCCGGCTCCACAGTCAGCCTGGGGGTGGGGGGGCAGGGTTACACCCTGAGCGTGTGCAGCCCTCTGCCTCTGGCTAGCTAGCTCTTCCAAGGTCTCAGTAATTCTGAATCTTGAAGCGCTTCTGGCCCCACAGACTTCACAACAGGCTGCGGTCCTGTGCGACCTTCCCCAGGGTCCTGTGTGTGACCAGCAGGCCATCGTACACTCTGGCCGCCTCTCGGCCCACGGAGGCGCCTTCCGCCGCCTCCTCTGGGGTCAGTTCCTCCACCTCCACCTGAAGGACACTTCCCCTCACCTACTCAAGCCTTAGGCTCAGGTCTTAAATCTTAAGAAGACTCCCTTCTTTCAAGGCCCTGGCTATTTATAGAACCTCCCAGGAACAATGACTCTACCCCAAACCCTGAAGAATTGCAGAGTCTTAAATCCACGGTGGAAAATAAACATACAATCGGCACTAAAAATTGATCAGTGGTTTTGAGGATTCTAGAAATCAGCACTTAAATCCTGGGGCGGGAAGAGTAGAGATGGCTTTTTTTTTTTTTTTTGTCTTTTCCCCCAGCCAGCACAAATGTAAATGAGGGTGGGGAAACTTTCTAGAAGAAATCTGACTTCTTCTTTGGGGAGGCCTCCGAGGGCCGCTGTGGTGCTGCTTCTGGTGCTGGGGCCCAGTGAAAAATATCCGACAGACAGCGAGCTGCGGGCCACAGGCCCCCAAATCAGGACCGAAAACGGTCCAGCAGAAGCCGGGAGAGGAAAGTCAGGGCGGCGCTAAAGCAGGGAGGGCGGCTTTGGGGTAGGGGCGGGCATCTCTGTCCCTGCAATCTCCATCAGCCCCAACCCTTGCCGCGTAAATACCATTTTCAGAATACAATTCTCAGCTCGCTTTCCCACCAGAGTCCTGCCCCTAGCTGCTTTGGCACGGGCATTTGTCATAGCGGCTCTTCTAAATCACAGAATCCTCCAGATTGGGGGGGGGAGGTAATTAGGAAAGGCCCACAACTCACTTTAAAAGGCACCTTCAACACCCAGACCTCTGGCCTGATGAAATCCTCCGGGAGGCGGGGAGCACACCTGACCCGGGGCCCCCACCCCTTGCTCACTTTAAAACGACACCCCCCCTCCTCCCCAAAGTACTCCCCGTCCATCCGGTCACTTCACCATCAAAGAGTCGCCGGGAAGTCCTCGGGGAAGGGGTTCTGTTTTAAATGGCCACTTTCCGGGTCGGGAACCCGAAGCGTCCAAGCGAGAGGGCGCAGAGTCTGACAGCAGCGGGAAGGCGCGGGACGCCGAGTGTTGGCTGTTCCCGATTAAAGAGAAAAGTGTCCCCCGCCTTCCGCGCGCGCGCGCACCGCCGTCTACCTGGGGCTCGCGGGGAGAGGAACGCTAAGGCAACCCCGCGGTTGCGACCGGGTGGTGCGCCCGGGAAGCTGCGGCCTCGCGCAACGCAGCTGTCTCTGGAATTTCGGTCGGCGCATAAGGACTCCGGAAAAGCAAACGCTACTTTTTAACCTCGACTGGCAACTCGTCTCTCGCGACGCCTTGGCAGCCGCGCAGGCTCGGGGCGGGAGAGAGCCGGGATTCTCCCTGCGAAGGCGCAGGGACGCCCGTGCCACCGCCGAGTCGCCCAGCGGGCCCGGGTCTCCCGCCCCGCGCGCCGCCGGCGGCAGGAAAGCGCCCCCGTCCCTCCCGGCGCCGGGCCCGGCCGCGGGGACTCCGCTCGGCGGGGTGCGCGCCGCAGTCCCCGCCCGCCCGCCCGCCCGCGGCCCCGGCGCCCGAGCCCCGCCGAGCCCCGCGGGAAGGGCGCTTCCGGGCCCGGGCCCCGCTCTCCGCGCCGCTCCCGCCGCGCGTTCGCTCGCCGCAGCCCCCCCAGCTTCGGTCGTCGTCCCCATTGCCGAGATGGGGAGACTGAGGTGCGCGGCCCCCGGGGCCCGCACTGCCGGGCCGCCCGGGTCCCCGGCCGCCGCCGCGCCTCCGCCTTGCCGCTCGCCCCGGGCGCACTGGCTCCGAGCGGGGCTACCGCCGGGGCCCCCGCTCGAGCTGCGCTGGGAGCGCGCGTTCCTCCTGAGGCCGAGGCCGCTTCTCGCGACCCCACCGCCGGGCGCAAACGACCAGGTCCGCCCCCCCGGATCTCCAGTCCCAGGGTGGCCGACCCGGGGTCTGGGGGTGCCGCAAAGCTGGGAGGAAAGGGGGCAAAGAGGCAGGCTCCCCGCTCCACAGTGTGACTGCTGTGGGTCAGGTCCGCACGGAACTCGGGCCTGCGGGCCACAGCGTCCCCCCCCAGCCACGCCTCCCCACCCCCGGGAAGCACCCAGAATCCGGAGAAGCCGACCAGCGGAATTCGCCCAGACCCCACGCACGCGGCGCCCAACCGGGTCCTCCCGGCTGGGGAAGGGCGGCTCGGCGCCCGGCACAGGCGCTCCGGGTGGGACCAGAGCCCTCCCCAAGGTCCCGGCGACACCCCCGCCTGCCGCGCCCCCCCCGCCCGGGCGCATCGGGACCGGGAACTTCCCGAGCGCCAGCGCGACACACGCCCGCCCTGCCTTACCTTTGCCCAGCAGCGCGCCGAGCACCAGGCTCAGCGCCCCGCACAGCGGCGCCACCGGCCCGGCGGCCGCGCCCTCGGAGCGCATCCTGCGTCCCGGCAGCTCAGGCCGCCCTCCGCCCGCCCGGGGCGCCGCGCCGGCCCGCCGGCTGTCCCATGCCCCGGGGCGCCCCCCGGCTGCGAGTCGGCCGGCCGGCTGTGGATCCGGTGGTCGCGCCGGCCCCCGCCGTGGCGACGCGGCGGCTCCGGATCCCGCGGCCGCGCGCGCTCTGGCCGGGACAACTTTTCTCCAGCCGCCGCCGCAGCCGCCGCCCGCCCCGCCCACCCCAGGGCCCGCCCACCCCGGCCCGCCCCCGGCCCGCCCCCGACCCCGCCCCGGGCCCCGGCCGAGCTCGCGCGGCCGCCAGGGGCGCGCCGGAGGGCTCCCGGGGGGCGCGGGGGACGCGGAGCGCGGAGAGCCGGGACTCGGGCCGCGCCCGGCCCGCTCCGCCCGCCCGCAGCCCCCGCCCCCGCGCCCTGCGGCTCGCGTCCCCGGGGCGTCTGCGCAGGGACCCGCGCCTCGACCAGGAGCCGGACCCTCCCCCTCGCCACCCTCCCGAGGCCGTGGCGGGGCGAGGGGGAGTCGCTCCTTTGCACCTCAATTTCAGGTCCCCCCCGGATTGTTTTGTCCTGAGAGCTGGGGACATCAGAATTCGAAGTCCGTGTATCCGCGGCGGAAAGCTCTGGGCAGCTCCCTGGGGGTGGGGGGGACCCGGGCGCACAGGCGACTGAGGCGCGCGCACGTGTGTGTGTGTGTGTGTGTGTGTGTGTGCCCGAGGTCGCGGCGGCATCAGGGAGGGGGCTGGGGACTCGTTTTCCACCGTATCCTTTTATATTGGTGCGCATCGCCCCCACCCTCAGTGCGTTTTTACTAACTCTTCGGAGGGCGGGGTGGGGGGGCGCTCCCCTCCCCCAGCCAGACCTCGTCCTGCAGTGAGTGCCTAGCGACCTGCGGTTCCGACCAGGGAGATGGGCACCCCCCCCCCCCCCCCGGGTGATGAGCCCAGCGCGTCCTCCCAGCGCTGCCCTTCCTGGCGCGGGCATCGCGGCCGCTTGCTTGGGCTTGCCCGGGGGGCCGCGCGGGGGGCTGAACGATCTGCAGGCGGGACCCCAACTCCCTCTTGTGTCTGTGAGCGATGCATTAGGAGGAGCCCAGAAGCTTCTCCCTGAGGCCCGGCCCTCCCCAGCTGCGCCTGGCGGTCCCCGGGGATCCGTGTCTGGGCTCAGCGGCCCTGCTCTCACCGGCCTCGGTAAAGAAGCTAACTGTGCCACGTGTCACCATCCGACCTGGCCACCAGAGCCTGGGATGAATTCCAAATGAGAGAGAAAAAAAAATGGATCGAATGAAGAGAAACAACTGAGCAAGGACAGACCCATTTCTCCCGCCTCTGCTCAGTCACAGAGGAGCAGGTGCCCCCCCCGGAGGAGAAACCAAGGGTGTTCAGGGCGAAGGCTTGGGGCGCACTCCCACCTCGGGGCCCTTCTCCCAGCCAGCGTGTCTGAGACCCGGGTCAGCTCCAAGAGGAGCACTCACCGTTGGTCTTTGTTCTCCGCTTCCTCCACTTGCCAGACTTGGAGAGAAGACCAGGCGGCAGGAAAAACCAGACAGGCCGCTTCTGGGAGGCCTGGGTGAAGGAGACTTCATTTTTTAAGTGGATTATGCTGATAATTGCCGGATTCTTCAGTTCATTCAGCTAGTGTAGACAAACCTCGGGAAGAAGTCATAAAGTAGACTCGGGGCTCCTAAAATGGAAAACACATTTCTTTCTCATTTTTATTTGTTAGCCTAAAGTCACTGGAGAAGAAATATTTTTCATTTAAATGTTTCTAGCCTCGGCGAGAAATACAACGTATCTATTATTCCTGACTAAGGGGTTAGGATCTCTTCATTCTCTCTCCCTCCTGTCTGATAATAGGAACAAAAAGGCCCCAAAGTGTGCCCTCCACTCCCCTGCCCTTCTCCTTTGTAAGCTATAATTTGCAACCCCCCCCCCCCGCTCCCTTCCCACCCGTACACATAATTTCTTTCCTCTGGGCACAGAATATTGCCTTCCACGGCAAAGCCAAATGCAGGTCCCAGTCCAGGACTCTAGGGTGCAAATAAGAAAGAGAAAAGGGAAAGAACCACAGAAAAATACATTAACAACTGAAGGTGAGAAAAACAAGAGGGCCCTCAGTCAGGGAAATCCACTCCCAGGGACCCTTGGGTGTTTCTGAATCTCAGGTGCCCCTTCAGACTGTGCCGTCTCCACGCATTCGTGCTTGCAAGAGGCTTTCCCCTGCTCCTTCCAGGACTGGACACCAGGAGACCCAGGGACTGGCTGTCTCTCTTCTGCAAATCTCTTCAGGGTCCCATTTCATCTGCCCTGTGACCTTCTAAACATCAATCAAACTTGCATCCGAAACTGAACAAACCAACAAACCAACAAACAAAGAGGATGCGGTCAAGTTATGGGTTTGTTTGTTTTTTTTTTCTAGGAACATTCCCCTCAACAGAAGTGAGAACGTAGCTATTCCTGGGCTAACGGTTTCCTGTATTTATTTTTTTGAAGGCATGTATTATTTAACCCCCAAATCATTAATTCCTTAAATTCAATTACTTCCAGATGTGTGTCTGAATTTCATAACAAACATCAGAGACCACTAATCCCCTCAAAGGCAATGGCGAAACTCCCCGTGGGCTGTGGGCACATGGAGACAATTAACATGATTTATAGGACACAAGAGCTATTGGAAAGAGGAAACCTCCTCCCGCCACATGCCTGGGGTTCCTAAGTCAAAGAGGGAACTTCGGATTTTATGTTGTTCATGCTTACATTCCAGATCTTTAGTACCCTATAAAACGAGGGATGGAAATCTTGAAGTTGGCTCAAGCGTTGCTCATAAGGTCGGTCTTATGAGGACCTTATAGGGGAACTATAAGTATTATGTATATACCAAGAACAAGGAAGGTAAGGGCTATGTGTTGGCCTCATGAAGCAGCTATGGTTGTCCTGTGGGTGTACTGTCAAGTCTTTACTATAGTGCTTGGTATTAGAGAGAAGGAAGGGAGGAAGGGGGGAAGGCAGGCATGTGTTTGGGACCCTGTGCTGGCATTTTTCTTAGTGTTTATAGATGGCATCTCATTTAAGCCCTAATGGGAGAACGAACACCATCCTGTGACATTTCATTCATTCGCTCAACACATATTTGTCTACTGCTGACCAGGTCTGAGGCCCAGATATGGCATTCTAACTGAACCAGATGAAGGTCCTGAAGTCATGGATATGACGATGCAGGAGACAGACTCTAAAGAAATATGCAAAGAAATCCATCCTATAAGACGGCAATTTCTGGAAGAAGGGCTTTTCAGGCTGAGAAACCCAAAGTGTGAAGGCCAGCAAGAGCCAAGGGTCTTGGCTTCCAAAGGGTCACCTGCGGCCTCTTGGAGGACACAGGCAGCAGAGGAAGCCTGGAGTTCATTGAGTCAACTGAAGGCACGCAGGGGTGTTGGAGGCTCACACTGGGAGTTAGGGGCGGAGTCCTGCCGTGGCGACAGAGACCAGTTAACGCTGCCTGCTGCGGATGGTGGCAAAGGTCCTACGACGGATAGCTTGGGTGTTGGGAGAACAAGGGTCCACGACTTAGGCCCAGACAACCGAGTACCTAATGCACCGTTTGGAGTGGTAGAAAACACTGGTTACGCAGCCTGGGGGGCACGTTGGGACAGGAGAGGCTGCTGAAGCTCAGACAGGAGCCGGAGTCATGTGCTAGTAGACGCCAGTGGTGGCCTTCGAGGCGAGCCCTCCGCCTGCCCCAGAAATGGCACGGCCTGTTTGCAGCCCCCGGCTCTGTGTTCAAATCGGGTTTGACGCTGGGAAGAGCCGTAGCCTTGGATCCTTTCCTCTTCTGACAAACCCCAGGATCTCAACCCGGCTAAGGCAGAGCAGGGTCGGGGGAGTGGAGTGTGGAAACAGCAGGTGCCTCCTCCCTTCCCACCCCCTCGCCTGCCCTACGGGGATCGAGATTGCGGCCTGTGGCATCCACTGAGGAAGTCACGATTTAGGGACCACGGGACCATTCACCATCCACTCTGTTTACTTACACGCGCATTGATTTCCTGCCCCTCTGCAACCTCCCCCGCCCCACGTCTGCCCCGCGGGGGAAGATGTCTGACCTGCTCGGTCCCGTGTTCCCAGCCCTACAAGTGTGTGTGCAGAGCAGAGCCCTCGTCCAGAGAGCAGCTGTTGTGAAGCTGTAAGTTACTGGCCCCATGTACCGACGAGGAAGCTGAGTTTCACACACTTTATCTTGAGCTCACTTAGCCAGTACTAGTAATGATAATGACATCTGTTAGGTGCTTGCTAACTGCCAGCCCATCCTGTTAACAACCTACGGATGTGTGCGCTTATGATCCCGCTATACAGGCAAGGAAGCTGACGTCGGAGTGGCTACTGGGCTCCTTCAGGGTCACCCAGCTAGGAAGCGGTCAGACTGGGTGAGAACCTAGGCCATCTGTAATCGCTCATTCCACTGACCTGTGTTCAGGCGTGTGCTCGAGGCTGCCCTATACCAGGTGTCTCGGTAACCTGTGTTACGTCTCACTTGCCAGACATTTCTGTTTCGAGCAGACACTAAAAAATTATTCCTTTGTAACTTCCCCTTAAACTTAGAGACAAGCTGCCCAGTGCTGCTGTGCTGCTCCCGTGTCTCTACCTACACTCCGCCTCCGTGGAGATTAATTTTCCCCGGAGGGAACGTGGGCCCGCTACCCCAGCTAAGACGCAAGGTGCAGGGGACTGTCGGCCTGTGAGGACAACTTCTAAGATGGACCCTTATCCTATGTCCTTCCTGCCACCGGGTGCCTTCCCAGACTTTTATCATTGTGGTAAAGACCCACAGAGTGGATTTTTCTACCCGTCACCTTTCTATTCAATGTTCAAGGTCAGCAAATGATCCTTGTGGTATAGGAACTGAGTAATAATGTTTGAGATGAAGTTACAATTGAAGTAATCACACGGACATTTCCTTAAATGTATTTGTATCATGATCATCACCATCATCACCACCATCATCATCGCCACTACCATCACCACCATCACCATCGTCATCATCACTACCCTTGCCACCACCATCACCACCATCATCACCACCATCATCACTATCATTATCACCATCGCCATCATCACCATCATCACCACCATCATCATCATCATCATCACCACCATCATCACCATCGTCATCATCACCATCATCACCACCACCATCATCATCATCATCACCACCATCATCACCATCGTCATCATCACCATCATCATCATCATCACCACCACCATCATGACCATCACCATCATCATCATCATCATCACCACCATCACCATCACCATCACCACCATCACCATCGTCATCACCTCTAACACTTACAGATCTTTCATTTTGTGCTGAGCACTATTTTAAATACTTTGACGAATACTCTGACTCATTTAATCCTCACAATAATCTGATGACGTAACTATTGTCATTGGCCCCATCTACAAACAAAGAGATGGAGACACGAAGTTGAAGTAACTTGTTCAATGTCACAGAGCTGGTAGTTGGTAGACCTGGGATTCAAATCCAATCAGTCTGGCTAGAGAATCCCCGAAAACAATTCCCAGACCTCACTGTGCTTGCACATTACCTTGGGAACTTGTTAAGATGTTGACTCTAAATCAGGAGATCAGGATGGGGGGCTTATGCTCTGCATTTCCAACAAGCCCCCAGGTCATCTTGAGGCTATGCATCAGGGGAGAACCAATTCCCTAAATCATCACTCCCTTACGCTCCCTTATGTAGTTATCCAAAGTCGTATTATTCCAACTACTTCTTATCTGAAAATTTCAGCAAAGTGAAACTCTCTCTTGTGTCTCAACACAAAGTCATCACAACCATGTTCAGTGCCTCGCATCATTCCAGAAGAAACAGATTTGAGGGTTTGTTATGCCACCAGTTGAGGACAGATGCTTCACATCTACTTCTCGATAAACTCAATATTCAAAGGGGGTGGACATGGGGACTGGTTTGGGCCACGGTGGTGCTGCTCCATCACCCAGGGCTCTGAACCGATGGGCAGAGCTCCCTGCCAACCAGCAGTGGCCACAAAAATACTGAATGAGACGTGGATGTTTGCTGTGTTAGGCCATTGACGGTTTGGGGTTGTTTGATACGATATCAAAACGTGACCTGTCCTCCCCGAGACCCCAGACATTCAGATTCATGATCCACCCACCCCCTCGGCAATGCCCTTGCTCCTTTGGGATTATCAGGCCTTGCTGCAGGGACGCAAACACTTCCCATGTTTCTTCCTTCTTTAATCCTATAAGCAATCGTTGCGTGACTACTGCGGGCGGGCATTGGGCTAGGACTCTGTCCTCAGATAACCTGCAAGCAGGGGTCCTGAAGGGGCATCAGGAAAGAGGCACAAATTCAATGTTAGAAGAGCCCAGAGAAGGTCGGAATGGTCTCACCGCCTCCCTGTACTCCGTCTACACGGACCTTACTTCTGTTGCCTGCGCTCCGCTCCTTCTCCCTTCGGAGACTTTGCACTTGCTGTTTTTCCTCCCCGAGGGCCCCTTAATAATTTCCCTCTCCTTTCAAATGTACCCCCTCGGCGAGGTCTTTCTCCCCACGGCCACTCTCCGGGGACCCGGGAAGGAGCGAAACCTGCCCTTCATTGAACAAATTCTAAGTCACGGCTTCGAGGAAGTGATGTCCCATCGCTGGCTTCGGGGGTGGTGAGAGAGCCCGGCTGGCCCAGTCACCGGAGCACGTGACTCTCGGTCTCGGGGTTGTGAGTTCGAGCCCCTCGTCGGGTGTAGAGACTACTTAAAAATAAAACCTTGAAAAGCAGGAGTAGAGCTGGGCGAGACGGGAGGGTAGAACCTTTGTGGAAGGAAGAACAGAACGTCTGAGAGCCCGGGAACGAGAAATCGTCACTTCCCCGACAGCCAGGAGAGACAAGCTGCAGGAACTCCGGTGTCCTCGGCACTGCGCTGTGGTGGGTCTGGCCGTCCTACGGATTTCATCCTCTCCCCGCTAAGTCTTTGGGTTTGTGCTCTCAATTCTAGAGCGTTATCTGGGAGGAACTAAACTTTGAATTGTTAATAGGGAACCATTCAGTTCAAACTCATCCAACCACCGTGAGATGCGACCCAGCACGTAAGCCATGATATTAATCTCCCTTGTAGCCCTTCCTGGCCGCCCGTGAGCAGCATCCTAAGCTATGGCATCGGTAATGAGTCATTATAGATCCAGGCGGTGTCAGGGAAGGAGGCGCGGTGACACCTGCTCTGGTGACCAGCTGCTTTCAGCCTCACACAATCCAGGTAGCGACAGAAGCTTCGCGATCAGACCCACTGCAGTGTTCTCCACTCCCCTCCAAACTCTCTGATGGCCCCGGTTAAAAAAAAGATTGAGCCTCAAATGGAAGACTGCCAAAATTGTGTTGTTTTGACAGTTGGAACAATGCAGTGCCAATTGCGTTAATTTATGTGAGGAATAGATCTCCCCATCCCTGGGCGCGGGCTGCGAACGGTTACAGAGCCAACAGTGCCCCCTGGTGGCGCTCGCTGCCATTTTTCTGCTGGCAGAAAGAAAGCTCAGAAAAGCTCAGATTTCTGGGACGGGGCCAAGGGGCAGACAGATCGTTAGCGTCGTTCAATTCAGCAGCATTTTACATAAATGAATGTCTTTCTTCTCAAGAGGCTGCATTGGTCACTATGGCGGCTGCTCAGCCTGTGACTCGTGAGTAACAGGTGTCATGCTTCCTGGCCCGTCTCCTGTAGGATTTCAGTACCTGGTGTTTCCTGTAAAGCAGTTGCCTTCATGGCGCTCAGGAGACCGGCGTGGAGAGCCTCCTCGGAGCTCTCTCGGAGAGCTTAAGAGATTAAAGGCTGGGCCAACCAGAGCCGGGAGCAAGGCTGGCGGGAGGAAGGGGTAGACCCCCTCCCCATGCCCCGGGCATCACACATAAATCATGTAGATTGCTCTTATATTCACTGATGGCGCTCAGAGGCCCCGAGCCGAGCCACTCTGAATAGGGAAGTTATTGCAGGAATCAGACCTTATGTAATTGTGGGAGAAGCTAGAGACTCCAGAAGGGGGAGTCGGAGGATAAGCAGAAGCCACTCAGCGGCTCTCCTGAAGCACTGAGCTCAGCCGTCAGCCTGCTTCAGGGGAGCCCCTTGCACCCTGCAGGGGGACTGGAGAGGAGTGTCCGGCCGCCAGAGCAGGACGATAGGAGGGAGCTCTTCGGGGAGGCTCGAAGGAGTCCAGCCTCTGTCGAGCCCGAGTAAACGCCGAGTAAATTCTGTGCCCGGAATCGGGTAACACGTCCAGATTCCGAAGAAAATGGACAACTCAAAGACAAACCCGAACAGACGAGCACGACAGACTTCCTGAGGCCTCTGAGGAGTGAAGGGAGGCAGGGAGGCACGGCGGGCAGATTCCGGAAGGGAGGTGACACTCGGAAGAAGGAAGAGGCATGGAGAAAGCTGCCTGTTTCTGTGGCTTTTTCCCTTCAGGACAGGTCACTGTTGTCGCTGCTCGAGACGATGCGTGTGGCTGTAGAAACCCACTCTTCGTGGCCTGAAGAGGCAGAGCACAGAGTTTGGAACGATCGCAGTCACTGGAAAGTGGGCAGGAGGAGCCTAGCCACAGACGGGGCCAGAGAGGAAGATCTCGAATTCTGTGTATAAACTCTGCACACGTTTTCGGAAGACGCGTGGACCCCATATGCGTGGAGGATAAAAGGACTGAACCGATCCGAGCTGCAGCCCAAGACGTGGCTTTGTAACTGACCAAGCTGTTTGCCGGCCAAAGTTAAAAAGTCAACACTTTTCTGAAGAATATAACAGAACCCAGAGCCTCCACAGAACTCAGAATTCCCACAGCACGACATTTGCAATGTAGAGACAACAATCCGTAATTACTTGACATTCAAAAGGCAGGAAAATGTGGAAAGAGCCCCACACCCCTCCCTCGGGCATCCCAGTGACTTTTCTTAGTGCTCATTCCTGCAGCAGATGGCTGAGTGGAAAGTATCTACAATCGTTTCTGTTTCTTGCTCGTTCCTCAGCTGAAACGGGGAGTAAAGTGGCCAGTGGCTTAGTACAAGGGAGGGTAGTACGTATTCTGCATGCCTGTAACTAAGAGGAAGTGATCTGAGGGTCCAGAGGAAAAACAATGGGGTGCATACTTCCAAACAGAGAGATAATATATATTTTTTAATTTTTTAATTATTTTTAAGAGAGAGAAAGAGAGTGTGTGTGTGTGTGTGTGTGTGTGTGTGTGTGTGTGCTGAGGAGGGGCAGAGAGAGAGAGAGGGAGACACAGAATCCGAAGCAGGCTCCAGGCTCTGAGCTGTCAGCACAGAGCCCGACGCGGGGCTCGAACTCACAAACAGTGAGATCATGAGCTGAGCTGAAGTCAGGCACTTAACTGATTGACTCACCCAGTTGCCCCGATAATATATGTTTTTAATGCCCGTAGTGGCAAGTGAACTTCAGTTGAAACCCCGCCTTTTCCATCTCTTAACTGTGAAGGATCTTTCTTCTTTCCTTTTTCCCGTCTTTCCTCCTTCTAGTCTCTGCCAAAGCGGAGTACCCAGTGTTGTGATGGAAAGGCAGAGTCCATGGTCAGCAAATTAGAAACCGCCCCGTTTCATGGAGCCTCATTAACTGCTCAGCCTCATTTTTAAAAATTGCTAAAATAAGGGGCACCTGGGTGGCTTGGTCGGTTAGGCGTCTGACTTCGGCTCAGGTCATGATCTCGTGGTTCGTGGGTTCGAGCCCCGCGTCGGGCTCTGAGCTGACAGCTCAGACCCTGGAGCCTGCTTTGGATTCTGTGCCTCCCTCTCTCTCTGCCCCTCCCCCACTCGCATTCTGTCTCTCTCTCCCTCGAAATAAATAAACATTTTTTAAAAAGAAAAAAATTGCTAAAATAAGGATAATTGCACTTACCTTTCAAGTTGATTTTAGCAGTATGAACTCTGTTCAATACCTGAAAGCAAAAAGAAACATTTATCGGCTTCCACAAATGGAAAGTTCGGGGATTCAGGCAGCTTCAGGTATGGCTGAATCCAGGGTCAATGAAAGAGCCGTGTATCTGATTTATCGCTATCTGTTCATCTACTGACATTGTTTCTTTTTGTATATTAGGCTCACTTCTCCTAAAGTTAGTTTCCCAGAGTCACAATTTGCTCATCCATAATATAGATTATTAATAATGCCGTCGCCATAATTTGGCAGTACAGATTATATGACACTGTACGTGTGAACCGTGAGACACAGGGACCAGCACATAGTGAGTGGTCAAAATCTTACTGGTGGTAGTAGTAGTACTTGTTGTTACTGTATCCCAGGGTAAGTATGGAAGTCAAGGTAGAGCGTGTTGTCCGTTGCGTCAATAATAAACATTCATGTGGCTCTTTTAGTGGTCCAGTGGAATTTAGAAACTGCTAATGGCACAAGAGGAAAGAGCCTTAATTTAAATCTGAGCATGAGAAGGTCACTGGGAGAGCGGCTGAATGGCCCAGAGAAGGTGGGCTGACCTACCTCGACTGTTCCCATTGTGCCTGGAGAGGGAAACCGAGAGCCGCTTCCGGAAGTCTGGATGTGAGCACAGAAACTGGTCACAAAAAGATGATCAGCCCCTAAATGAGGAGAGAGAAACGGGACTGCGGAGAGACTTGCAGTGAGGCTGACCGCAGGGTCAGGAGACAGCGTGGAGGCTCCTTGGCTCTGTCCCCCAGGCGAGGTGGGGCCTAGAAGCTGTGCTCGCCCCCGGTGCCGTGTGGAGGTCTCTGTGCACTTAAACCAAGCGTCCTCAGACGAGGGGACCACACAGAGTGGCAGTCACGGGGCTTCCAGGTGCCCATCCCACCAGCTCCGGCTCACCTGGTAACTAACTGAACCTCAAGGCCCGGGGCTGCACCTCATTGGTTGTGGCTTTGGGCACTTGTTCATTCTGATCCAATCACTGCAGCCCATCGGGAGCTGAGCCCTGATTGGTCAGGTGTAGGCCACGCCCCCTCCCGAGTCTGGGAAATTAGCTCAGTCTCTGTCCTCGCATAAACCACACCCAGTGAGAACGAAGCATGCCCATGTGCGTTAGCCCGAAAGAAACAGGGGTGCTGTTAACAGAAGGAAACTAAATCACCCAGCAAAACCGCCATCCAAAAGGGTTCTCCCAGGAGCGTGCCAGTGGTGCCAAGTTGGTTTTTTTTTTTTGCAAATTAAATAGATTTTAAATATTATGCAAATTGTACATTATGATCCATTGCTGTTCTAATTTCACATAGAAGTACTATTCTAAGTTCTAACAGGATGCGAAGGACAGAACGGCAGAAGGCACAGGCTCGCTGAGCCAGGCAGGGCAGGGGGCAGCCTCGCGCGGGCCTGGCTGTCGCCCACTCCGGATTTCCGCCTCGCGTCTCGTGCTCCGGGGGGAGCTCTCCCGTGGGCTCCGGGGGGAGATGGGAGTTTGCACAGCACTGCCTTTTAACAGGCTGCCTCTCCACGGTCAGCGCCCGGGAGACCTGCAGGTGTCTCCTTTCATCTAGCGGCGTGCGGTGATATTTATTACGGCGCCACGGTGAGAATTCTCCGCTAATAAATTGGGCAGCCTCCCGCGACTTGCAGGACAAGATGAAGGCGGTCACTCATGCATTCCTTTATTGCAAAAATGGTTATTAATCACTTCTCTTTCTGCGTCTGTCAGGCCGCTTGGTTGAAATTGGCAGAAACCCACAAAAACGGGAAAAAATTATTCTGTGTTACCAGCCTTAGGGAGAGCTGATCTTAGCCTCTGCTTGAACCTCGAATTCATTCCTCCCCCCTTCCCTCTCCAGTCCACCTTCACCCCCGTTCTCCCCCTCTGATACACCAGGCTTGGCCCTTTCTGCTCTCAAGTGGGGGCACTTGGAAATTGTGGGGGACTTTGCTGGTCCCAGGGGCTGGAGGCGTTCCCGCACCTAACTCAGTGGGAAGGGGCCAGGGCAGTAGCCTAGGCGTGCACAAATACCCGCGCCTTGAAAACGTCCTGCTAAATCCCACTCCTGTCCTGGTCGGGAGGCACAATCTTCCCGGAAGGGGGACGACAGGTACCCAAACCAATGCCTCTTCTTTCTATGTATAAGATGCCGACTGAAATACTCGTGGGTAGTTGCAGAATTATCTAAGTGAGGCTTCATTTTGCTCTGCACGTAAAATGTCTTTGAAAGCAATAAATCTTTAACCCCTCCGTATGAGACGGTTTATTAGGCCTTACCGCAGAGAAGCACATGGCGGCGGTGCTTCGGATTAATAGGACTTCTTAGTAGTATGGAAAGGAAGAGATGGTGGCGCTTTAAAGAAAATAAAAGTGCTATATCACAGCTTGCAACAGCCCCAGACACTGAGATGGAGACCGAGGCCACGGAGTGACAGGGCCCCCGGTGCCCAGGGGGCCGTCTCTCTATCCCCTTCTCCTGGGGTCCCAAGCTTCCCAGGAAGGGCTTGGCCTCGCCTAAACCTTCCCCAGCAATTATGCACGCCCTACGCATTTCAGTTAAAAAAAAAAAGAAAAAAAGCAAGAAAAGGCATTGTCTTCCTGCTCCTCAAATTGCTCACTTAAATTTCTATTGTTTTTTAAACTTATTTATTCAAATTCAAGTTAGTTAACATACTGATTTACATTTCAATGGGCCCGCCGAGTCACTCACAGGGCAAGTGGAACTGTTGGTCAGATCCCCCAGCCGCCGCCCCAGCCCACAGTGGTGCCCACAGTTCCCCCCTCTACCCCCTACCCCGGATGGCCACCGCTTGCAGACCAGTGACGTCATGGAAAAGTCCACAGAGCAAAAACACAGCCCTTGGAGTGAATTGGGGCATTTCTTGAAGCTTTGTCAAAAGAAAAGCCTTTTTTATTTCCTTCTTTATTTCCAAACTATAAATGTTTGCCCGACATGAGGATAAACTGTTGAGGCTTTGGGTAAAAATATGCTGTCTTCAGAGGGTGGCAGGGTGGCAAAGCTGGTGTCCCCGACGCAGGTGGGTCTGCTAACCTTTCCTCCTGCGCTTGTCATACGCACTTTATTCGCTGTGGCCCCGAAAACTCTCTCCATTGGCTCCCCCCCTCCTTTTCTATTAAAAGCAAATCCTGGGGCCTCCCCTGTGAATGGGCACCGTGTGACTGGGACCCGGAGTAAGCTCTCATGACTCAGGTGACCCACCCCATACCCCCATCACCCCTTCCAAGTGACGCTTCGGTGCCATTTTGCGTGAGGACCCTGGGTGACCCTTCTTCCTGCGAGCACAGCGGTGACGGAGGTGACATCCCGAATGTGTCATCATGTCGGAGCCAACCTGAGGACGAAGCTGGCACCCTGGATGGCAGAACCCAATTAAGGCGAGATGTCACTTACGTAAACGAGCCGGCCCTGGCTCGGGCGCCCTTTTTTTAATGAGATAATAAATCCCGGTGTCACGTAAGTCATGTCAGGTGAGGTTCCTGCAGCTGAACGTGGCCCAGGGAAGGGGCAGGAGATTCACCCCTGCACGCTCTTGTACCTTGCTCGGCTGCGAGCCGGCGGTGACCTGGAAGCGACATCACTGATCTCTGTAGCTTGCTTCTGTAAGTGAGACAATCTCGCGCAGACCACGTGGCCTCTGAAATTTAATTTCCTTTGCTTTAGTTGACTTGGGCCACAGGATTAGAGAGGTAGGCGTTCCAGGCAGCAAAGCCGGAGTGGCCGTCACCTGGATAGAGGAAAGGAGAAAGGTCCAGCCCTTGCATGCTCTGGGCCAGTCACGTGTTTTTTTTTAATTTTTTTTTTATGTTTTATTTATTTTTGAGAGCGGGAGAGACAAAGCATGAGCGGGGGAGGGGCAGAAAGACATGGAGACACAGAATCGGAAGCAGGCTCCAGGCTCCGAGCTGTCAGCACAGAGCCCAACACGGGGCTTGAACTCAAGAACTGGGAGATGTAACCTGAGCCAAAAGTCGGATACTTAACCGACTGAGACCCCGGGTGCCCCCCGCTGAGAGGAAGGAAGGAGGGGAAGAAAAGGCAGGAGGCCTTTTTCTGTGGTAGGCAGCATTCTGAGATGGTCCCCCAAGATTTTCTGCCCTAATCCCAGACACTGTCACCATGATACCTGCCTGGGATTATATTTACAAGGTAAATGGAATTCCCCAGAAGTAAGCAAGGTGACGAGTCCGTTGACTCTGGGTTAATCAAACAGAGGTTATCATTTAATCGAATGTGAGCCCCCTCTAGGGGCTGGGGGGGGGTGGTTCCTGGAGGAGACGCCAGTCCCCCAACTGCACAGAAGTGAATTCCAGTGTTCCGAGTGAGTTTGCAAGCAGGTAATTAATTCTCGGGAGCCTCCTGATAAGAGTCCAGCGCAACTAGCGGCTTGATTCTGGCCTCAAGGGGCTCTCCGTACGGAGCCCGTGGGGCCGACTTGGACTTGTGACCTCCGGAGCCCGGAGTGACAGTGGTGTTGTTTTAAGCTGCTTCGTTGGCTGCAGACGAATATATGCCTTCCCGCGAGGTTTGGCTTTTTCCAGGGGAGGGAGGCGCTCGCCCAGCAGAGTCTGGGGCCCAGGCCCGCCAGCAAACACCTGCAGGGGGGGCTCAGCAGGCTTCCTTCAGTAGACCCTGCGCACCTGGGCAAACGGGAGGGGCAGGGGTCTTCACCAAACCCTCTGCCTGGCATGCGGAGGACCGTTCTCCACCCTCCAGGCCTGGCTTCTGCGAGGGCGTGGCGAGGAGGGGGCCTCAGAGCAGACCCGGGTGAGACAGAAAAGGAGAAGAATTTGCCGTCTCCCACCTTCCGTTGGGCAAAGGTTCGCCCCTCGTGGGTGTGCCCGCGTGGGTGCCCAGGGGCCCTCACTCCTCATCGGTCTCATGTCCTCGTGGCTTCTGTGAAGGATGTTACTTACCAGCTGGTGACCAGGTGACTCGGCCAGAGCAGGTCAGGTCAGGATCCACCCGCAGGAAGTCGGGCATCGCTCACACTGGGCTGGGCTGGGACAGAAAATTCCAGATGTCTGTCGATGGGGTGGCTTCTTTGTCCCCAGAGACTGGACAAGAGCAGTGCTTGGGCGGGGAGAGGGGAGGGAGTGGACAGAGGGTGGAAAGGGGGAAAGGAAGCGTCTGGGAAGGACCCCAGTAGCAGGAGGAGAGGCCCTAACTCTGGGGCAGCACAGCAGGGACTGATGCGAGCCCAGGCCTGAGTGGGGACCCGGCCCCGTAGCTCTGCCACCTGCAGATGTCACCTGACCCAGCCTGACAGACCCGGGACCAGAGGCGCAGGGATTGGGCGATCTTGGGGTGGGGGTGGGGGTGTGACGAGAAAACCTCGCCCTCTGACCGAGGTGGAAATTCTGCCGGAGCCAGGACGGGGGCGACCCCGCCTCCACGGTCACCTGCCCGAGCCGTGGTGATGTCAGTGACCGTGGTTATTTCCGCAGGGCGGTTTTGAAGATGACGCTGAAAAAGAAACATCAGAGTTCACCGGAAAGTTACAAGTGCCCCTCGGACAGAGGCTCTCCGGTCTGGTCTGGCCCGCTTTGCGGAGCTGCTTTGTTTTTCCGTGACAGTTGCAACAGTAAACCCTGGTGGAGGAGGTCGTGGGACATTACCCCGGCCGGCCCTCGGTGACCCCGGGGCTGTGGGAGGCCCCGCACGCTCCCGTCCTCAGGAGGGAGCCCTGCCCGCCGTTCCCTCGGTGGGAGAGGGTTTCCGGGCCGCGGCCTTGAGGGGCGTGTGGTGACCATGTGGACACCGCGGTGACGCCCGCGGCGGCCTCTCCGGGAACCCCAGGATGCAGGCGGGGGGCCAGACAGCGGTCTCCCCGGGGGCAGAGTGAAGTTCTTGTTTGTTGCACCTGCCGCCTGCCCCTGGGTGGGGGGCGCTGCCTCCTTCCTCCCCCTCTCCCCACCCTCCAAGCCAGCGGGTTTCAGATTTCACCCCAGAGACTCCTGAGGTTTTGAACCTGCACCTCACGGCTGTTCAGAAGATCCTGTGGAGCTGATGAACATAAACAAACAACAGACAAACAAACAAACAAAACCAGTCTCCTAATTAAAAGCAACCATTGATTAACCTTAAAACAGGTTACCTCCTCGGACACATCAAAGAGCCATTTTACAGGGCGAGGAGTTTGGTAGCCAACCCTCCGCTTCCGATGGACAAAGATCGTGACTTTATTCCGGCAGGTCGGGGAAGGGGTTTTAACTGGATGAGCATTTTGATTCCTGACAAGTAAACAACGTACCGTTTTTAGGGCAGCACAGCCATCAGGGATGATGTCGCCGGGAATCCAGAGGGTGGGGAGCCTTCCTGAGACCGATCAGAACCTCAGATACACCCGAGATCCAACGACTAAGTGCCCAGCCTGCCTGCGACGCCGTACCCTTTACAGGAAGGAGTGAAGAGTTAACACACAGCAAAGCCCGTTTATTTGGCAAATCCTGAATCCCGAGATGGGGTTGCAGGGGTTAAATTCTGTTCCCTCGCCCACGCTAGGACCTCAACCTCCGGTAGCTACTTGAACAAAAGCCCCCGAAAGGCAGGCAACACGCCTTTCTTGTTCACTGTTGTATTTCTCATACTTAAAAAAAACTTTTTTTAAGGTTTATTTATTTTTGAGAGAGCAACACAGAGCATGAGCTGGGGAGGGGGGGGCGGCACACAGTCCAAAGCAGGCTCCAGCCTCTGAGCTGTCAGCACCAAGCCTGACACAGGGTTCGAGCTCATGAACCCCGAGATCGTGACCTGAGCCGAGGTCGGAAGCTCAGCCCACGGGGCCCCCCAGGCACCCCATTGTATTCCTAGTAGGTAACCGGGCTTGGCCGGATCGCACACTAGAAAGGGTTTGTAAGTAAGATGTGAACTAAAGCAGGGACTCTCCGGCACCGCGAACGCAGTCCAGCGAGTCCCGCCGTGTTGGGCCAGACAGAGCGGCCGTCAGACAGTACGGGGCGGTAGAGACTGTGGCAAATTGTCTTTCACCGCCTGGGCTGGAAGGCAGCTTGTCATCCAACTCGGGCCCACTGTTGGGTGCGGGAATGCGGCCCCGTGGAAGAGCCCGAGTTTTATAAAACTGACCGAGGGGCGCCTGGGAGGCTCAGCCGGTTGAGCGGCCGACTTCAGCTCAGGTCACGATCTCACGGTCTGTGAGTTCGAGCCCCGCGTCGGGCTCTGTGCTGACGGCTCAGAGCCTGGAGCCTGCTTCGGATTCTGTGTCTCCCTCTCTCTCTGCCCTTCCCCTGTTCACGCTCTGTCTCTATGTCTCTCAAAAATAAAATAAAAACATTAAAAAAAATTAAAAAAAAACAACAACTGACCGAGGTTTTGGAAAGTGTCCTGGTGCACAAGGGTTGGCCAGCAATTTTATTGTTTTCAAATGTGAGCTCCATTTAAATAAACAAAACAAAACAAAACAAAAAAATCCTGTGGTCTGGGTCTTTCTGGCTCCTACCAGATCTTTGTCCTAAAGAAACAAACAACCCCCCGGGGAAATCTCTGCACTAAAACACGCACAGAAACCTCGAGGCATCGAAGCCTGCCCGTCGTTGGCACCACAGCCGACAAACCTGTGGGTTCTTAGAAACACAGAAGCTGCAATTAAACCCTGCGTGACAAACGTGACAGACGTGTGACATGGCCTTTGGAGGGCTCTGGAAGGAAGCCGGGCTCCGAGGCTTTGTTATAAATGAACAGCAGACAAAGGGCACTTTGGAATTGGGGGAAACAGCAGAGAGGGCTGGGCTGATGGCCGAACCGTCCTGTGGGCAGGAGTCAGTGGGGGGCAGCGAGCGAGGTTCACGTGAACAGAGAGGGACCTTCCCATCCCCTCCGTGGAAGTGGGAGTTGCCATGAGTACGTAGCCTCCCCGTTCGGCAAAAGCCGTGGGGGACCGGGAAACTACAGCCCGTGGGCCCACCCCGGCCCCCTGCCTGTGTTTGTAAATAAAGTTTTATTGGAACACAGCCACGCCTATCCCTTACATACTGTCCATGGCTCTTTTCCTGCCACAACAGCAGGGCGGAGAAGCTGTGCAGAGACCTTGTGTCCCACAAAGCTAAATAAACTACCTGGCTCTCGGAAATATCTTCCCGATCCCTAGTACATGGAGTTTGAAAACTTTCATTTGCCCTCTAAATACAGAGTGAAGCACAGAGGTGTTGGGGGACTAATTTATGACAGGCTCTGGAGACCAGGCCATCTGAGGGGACAGGAGAGTCCCCCTACCCCACCCGCCCTGGGGACAAAGGAGAGAGCAGAATCACCTTCATCATTGATAATGTGTTTCTCTGTCACTCCCTCTTAGCGGAGAGGATAGAGTCAAATCGGAGGCAGCTGAACGGGCATCTCACCAAATCTACTTTCTGTTAACATTTTGCGAAATTTCACTTGAAGAAAACTATAGAGACAGCCATTCGGAAAGCATTAATGCTTCGAGGATGAAGAAGGAAGAAAACCAACACGCTGAACGGTCCATGCAGAAGGAAGGAGAGAGGCTGCTTCCGGACACTCGTCCGCGTCGGGCTCCCTGCAAACACGCCTACCACTGAGTCACTGTGGGTCGATTATTCCTTCACCTGTGGTCAACCAGCAAGAGGTACATTCTTACCGTGTGTACCATTCAAATACCTAGAAACAGAGTACAAGCAGGGGAGGGGCAGAGAGAGAGGGAGACGCAGGATCCAAAGCAGGCTCCAGGCTCTGAGCTGTCAGCACAGAGCCCGACACGGGGCTCGAACCCACAAACTGTGAGATCACGACCTGAGCTGAACTCGGACACTTAACCGACGGAGCCGCCCAGGCGCCCCGTAAATAAAATAATATTAAATAGGAATACCGGTAAAGGCGAACAGAGAAAGAAAACATCAGAAAGGACAGAAACAGTGAAATATGTTGAGTGGCGGGAGCCTGGGTCATTTTTTTTCTCTCTACTCTCTCTTCTGAAACCTTCCTATGACATGTATTTATTCTAAAATCCAAAAAAGGAGACAGAAAGTGAATGGTACTTAACGTTTGTCAGCCTACAAAACTGACCGCTTCCCGGGAGATCCGCCCTCCGTGGAGGATACATCGAGGGCGGTCCGGAACCTTCTCCCTGAACGCACCCTCTCCGGTGGGGCTCGGCAGCTGGCACTAGGGTCCTCGGGACAAGTTAATAACCGAATAACTTAATTTAATGCCGCTTCCCCGAGAGCACGGGCTGGCGTGCGCGCTCGTGCATCGGAGGTGGTTACAAATGTGGCGTGTTTTTTCCTGTATCTTCCAAACGGATGCACTCCAGTGTGCTTGTTTTCAAAATCTCCAACTCTTCCTCGCCTGGTTGTGACGGAGACCGGGAAATGGACCCCGGAGGGTCCGGCTTGAGGAATCCGGGGAGCAGCCCCGGCAGGTCAGGACGCCGGCCGGGGACGAACGTCGCTGTGAGGAGGGTGGTCACGGCTCTCTCCCTCCAGAAAGGCTTGAGCGAAGCAAACGGTCTAGAGAAGACATCCATCCCTTTGAAAAAAGGGAAGCGAGGCCTGTATCTACCGTCTTCGTTGCAGGAGTATTTCGCCACTTGGATTCCACGGTCACCTCCCGTCGTCCGAGGCTGGAGCGTGTCTGGGCCTGTGTTGAGACGCGATCGGCCCCAGCACTTTCGGACGGCGCGCTGTGACCCGTCGGGAGGCCGGAACATCGATTCTACGTGCAGCCACCAGCGTCTAAAACATGAGGCAGAACCGAGTGAAATAGCAAATCCCCAATTGGCCCGCGGTGACGGTCGCCGACTCCGCGCCTCCCCCAGGCCCGGCAGCAGGTGCACCGCGTGCCAGCACCAGCCCCTGGCTCTGGCCGGATCCCGCACGGGCCTCTGGGTATGTCAGTCACTCCCCGGGGGACTTCGGCTTCTCACGGCCCACCTGGAGTGGCGACAGAGACATTTCGGGAGGTGCCGCCGCAGAGAAAGCTGGTCTCAGCAGGTTCCCACGGCCCCCGCACTCAAGCACGGAGGGCGCGTAAGCAGGTTCCTGCGGGCTGGACAGAAAGCACACCCACGGGCCCCAGATCTGACAGCCGAGAGCCCAGTGACGGGAGAGGGAATCTTGTCCAATGGACTAGAAGTCCCGGGGGTGCTCACGGGCCTGGCTCTCACCCGCTACTCCCCCAAAGGGGTCAGCCACCTCAAGGAAGATGGCGGCCAGGCCGACCAGCAGGTGTCAGCGTGGCTGCAGGGGCGGGACTCCCTCCAGCAGCAGCCCACGTCCCGCTCCTATGCTGGGTAGAGGGGGCGGACAACCGAGCTCCCCAGGAGCGCGGTGGGGACAGCGGCCAGGCCCCCGGGGAGCGGGGGACCACCAAGGCAGCCACCAGAAGGGAAGCAGGACTCCTGGAGGCATTAGCTTCTGCCGAGAGAGAGGCTTCCTTCCCGCGCTGGCCCCTTCCGTCGCGCACACGCGAGGGGGGCCGTCGCGTCTGCACTAAGAGACACGCATAAATAGATTCTGCATCATTATTGTTCACACGTCCTCGCCGCCGTGCCGTTTGGAGCTGCCTTTCTGCGGAGCCGCAGCTGCCGGCCCCCAGAAGAATCTGGTAATCAGCTAACAAGGAGGAGTGATTTTTAGCCCCCTCCTCCCCCTCCTCCCCGTCCTTCCCCCGACCAAGCTGCATCTTCTCTTATTAAAGAATAAGGCTATTCGCATTCATCCGCAGTGAAGGGAAATAATGAAAGGAAGGGAGGAGGAGGAGGGGACGTGGCGACAGCGAGAGCTCACGCTGGACTCTGGCCAGGACCGTTCGGGGTTGGAGCGCCATGTTGGCCTTGGACTCCAGCATGTTTGGGCGGCTTCCTTGGCATCTGCGAACCTCAGTTTCCCCTTGTGTGAGATGGGGGTGGTCCGCATTCTGATGTCACAGGCTTGTGGGGAGGATTAACTGGCTTATAAAGACAGAGCCCTAGGGACGCCTGGGGGGCTCAGTCGGTTGAGCATCCGACTTTGGCTCAGGTCATGATCTCACGGTCTGTGAGTTCGAGCCCTACGTCAGACTCTGTGCTGACAGCTCAGAGCCTGGAGCCTGCTTCCGATTCTGTGTCTCCCTCTGTCTCTGCTTCTCCACACGCACTCTGTATCTCTTTGTCTCTCAAAAATAAATAAGCTTTTTTTTTTTAAAAAAAGAGCCCTAACGGCCACCGAACAACGGTAACCGTGAGACTGGGGAAGAAGAGGCAAAGGAGGCGAGTCGCCCCAGAGCAGGGGCGGGTTCTGGGGGGAGGACTCAGGAGAGGGAAGTGTCAGGAGCCACCGGCTTTCCTCCCGGAGTCACCTGGTCGTGTGCATTTGGAGCCCAAAACATTTCGGTGCCATCGTGCAGCGAGCAAGACATGCAACTACTGGGAAGGATGCTTCTTTCCGTTGGGAGGCCGTCGAGACGCCCATCGGCTCCCCGGGGTGGGGGGGGGCGGGTCTCGTGCGCTCTCCGGGGGCGCTGCGGAACAGCCCGGAGGAGGCGGCGTCACGGGGCGATTCGGCGGGGGCTCCTGCAGCCGCACTGCCTGGGACCAAACCCTGAGTCTGCCGCCCCTCACCTGGGCCACCTTCCCGAGAAGGCAAGTTCCTGTCTACCTCCCGCCCCCCACCCTGGGGAGCGGCGACAGGAAGGAGAGGATCCGGGTCTTCCTGCGGCTGTTCTGGCCTCACACAGAACCACCAAAGGCACAGCTCCAGGGAGCACCGTGTGAAGGAGCACCAGGGACCCCCTGCTGAAGACAAAGACATCGGCACCCTTGTGGGGACACGCGCTCCCTTGCCTCCCCGTCCACGGCGAGCGAAGCGGTGAATGGCTTTGCGGGGAACACCCTTCACTGCATACAAAGCACCCCGGGAAAAGTGTCCCCCGTGTCCACGTAAGGGGGCCTGCTAATGCAGGGCTAAGGTCTCGGGGACACCTGTGGGCGTCACTGAACCTCAGATTCCCTGCAAGAGAGCTGTTCTTGGGGGTCAAAATGCATTTCCGAAGGGGATTATTTAAGTCTATTTTGCAGGAGGCGAGAGAGAGCTGCAGTTGAACCTCGCCAGGCCACCCTGGGCACACTCCTGCCCTCCGGGCACCGCCCTCTCCTGCTCCCGGGTCTTCCGAACACTCGAGCTGTACTCTGACTCGCTGTCGCCAATCTGGGCCACGTCCTGAGGTCTGCCAGGGACCGGGTGCCGTGCGCGCTGACTGGGTAAAGGTGTGGATGAACGAGCGAGTGAAAATCAGTCTTCGTTGACGGAGGTTGGCGGCTCTTGTCTGCACGTGAAATTATTTATTCACTGATTTTTATTGTGGTCAAATACCCATAACATAAGATCCACAATTTTCATCATTTTAATGTTTTAATGTTCATTTATTTTTGAGAGAAAGAGAGAGAGAGCAGGGGAGGGGCAGAGAGAGAGGGAGACACAGAATCCGAAGCAGGCTCCAGGCTCTGATGAGCCATCAGCACAGAGCCCGACGCGGGGCTTGAACTCACAGACAGTGAGATCATGACCTGAACCGAAGTTGGACGCTTAACCGACTGGGCCACCCGGGCGCCCCCATTTTCATCACTTTAAAATGAACGATTCAACCGTCACCTGTCCTCTGGTTCCAGAACCTTCTGTCACCTGTAAAGGAAACCCCAGTAATTGTTAAGCAATTGTTTTGCTTTTCAAGCAGGGACATGCCTTTGACTGTGACAACTTTACTAAACGCAAAGTTTAATAAATATTTTCGAGCACGTGCTTCTCTTTCCCCAAACCCTGGCAATCTATCCTCATATTGCCGCCGCGCGGCTCTAAGCTTCTTCAAAGAGATAGCAGCACAGACTGTGTATCTAGACATGTAAATTAAACCAGCTGTATCATAAAACATGCTGAAAGACGATCTTAAGTAGGTTCCTCAAGTATTTCAAAATCCCTGGGGTCTCGTACTGGAGACTTTGTCGTTTGAAACCAAGCCACCAGACGCTTCGTGTTTGCCGTTTTACGCGGAAGAAGCCGTGTTTGGGATCGGAAAGGTAGCGTCTCTGTGTTCCTATAATAGCTTCAAGTTCTTTGCCTTGAGGTCCCCCCTCCCACCTCCGCCCCCAGTGGAGGAGACACAAGCGGTTTGTGTTTTAGTAGCGCTGGGGACAGCTTGTGCACTTAGGAACTTAAAATACAGCATCTGGCAAGCAGGGGGGCGATCGCACGTGGGGAGTAAAAGCTGAGGCTGATGGATGCCGGCGGCGCCAGCGCTGCCTTCTTACCCCGGAGAGGGGTGGGGTCTGGGGACCCGGGGTCGCGAGCCCCGCTACAGGTAAGACAGGACGCAGTGGAGGGAGTGCTCCCTGAGTGCGGTGCTCCTGCAATGAGGGGGGAGCTTCTGTCTGAGTCTGTGGGGCTTTCGGAAAGCCGGGCAGACTCAGCGGCTCACTGCTTCGTCCATGGGGTGGGAACCAAGCCCCCTCCCCCCTGCCCCACCCGCCCTAGGTGCCCTCCCAGGTCAGTCTGCTGGGGGCGCGTGCCTGACGCCCGAAGGACCCCACGGGGTGCTCCGAACGGTGTCTTTATGTCTTTCCGCTGCGTCCTCAACAGCCCCACTGATGGTGGTAGGAGTCGGCCACTCGTAAAACCCCGTTGAGAAAAAAGCAGCGATTTAAACCTTGTCTGCTCTTGCGTCCCCGGTCCCTAAAACAGCCCTGACCCCAGGAGGTGCACAGAGGTCGTTTGCCTCGTGAAGGAGAGTGATCCCTGCCTCGGCCGCGAGTGACGTCTGCTGGGTGTTTCCATGTGGGAAACCGGCTCAAACAAGTGAGACATTCAGATTTGTAGATGGTTTTGATGATGACAAAAAAATAAAACATTGTAGGAAAACCAAAGCCGAGCAAAGCCGTGTTGTTGGGGTACGTATGGGCAGCCCGTGAGCGCTTGGTGGGACAATAGAGAATGATTAGAAACAAAAATGTCTGAAGGGGGATGCCTGGGTGGCTCGGTCAGTCAAGGGTCTGGCTTTTTAAAAAAATTTTTTTTTGATGTTTATTTATTTTTGAGAAAGAGAAACAGAGAGAGACAGAGCATGAGTCGGGGAGGGGCCGACAGAGAGGGGGACACAGAATCCGAAGCAGGCTCCGGACTCCGAGCCGTCAGCACAGGGCCCGATGCGGGGCTCGAACTCGTTAACCGTGAGATCATGACCTGAGCCGAAGTTGTTCGTTTAACTGACTGAGCCCCCCCGGCGCCCTCGAGGGTCTGACTCTTGATTTTGGTGCTGGTCGTGACCTCAAGGTTTGTGGGATCGAACCCCGCATCGGGCTCTGCTCTGACCGCGTGGAGCCTGGTTGGGATTCTCTCTCTCGTGCTCTCTCTCTGCGCCCCCTCGCTCTCACGCACACTTCCTCTCTCGCACAAAATGAATAAACAAACTTTGAAAAAGATGGAGTTCTGAGGAGACCTCCGTTTCATCTACAAGCTTATTTACGCGGGTGTCTTCATGAAGAAGCTTGAAAATAGCGGCCCTTCTAAATGCTTTGGGGGAAGGAAGCGGCTCTTCTGAGGTTTTACACACACACATACACACACATGCGTGCACACGTATACCCACGATCACGTACCCTTGGAGGACTGCGGAGAGATCACGTAACACGTCCGGAGGGGAAAACAGGCAGCGAGAAATGCAAAGACAGCTGAAAGCTGGCACATTAAGCATCTTCGTGGCGACCAGAAGTCTTGCGGAGACATGACCGGTCCCCCCTGGGGTGCACACAGGAGACCTGTGAGGGCACAGGTGACCAGAGACCATCCAGCCCACCAGCCTCGTCCCCTACCTACGTTCTAACCTCGAGGGCCACCCGGAGGCAAGCAGGGACGGCCCAGGTCAGGGGACTGCTCTCTGGGCTGCGGGCAGGATGGTCGACCTTCCCCTGTGACTCGTGTCCAGGGAAAACCGGGGCTGCGGGGGACCAGGACCAACCTGAGACGGAGTGCGGGTGGCTTTCGGTCCTGGCTCCACCCTTTCCTGTCCCTCTGAGAGGCTCCTAGGACCTCACGGCTTTCCCCGGGCAAGGGAACTAACTTCCGTCTGAGAAGTCCAAAAGCAAAGTTGACAGGTAAGTGCCTCCCGCCTCCCTGGCGTCCCGAGCAGAACCCCCGTGCGTTTGGAGCCTCAGCCTGGATGTTGCCCAGATTCGAGAGGGACACATTGTGTGTGCAGGTGGGTCTCCGGAGGCCTGCGGGGCGGCCCCGCACAGGAGCTGGGTGCGGGCATCGCTGACGTCCAACCGCGCCCCTGCAGCAGGATCTGGGTGTGGGCATCGCTGACGTCCACGCCGCGCCCCTGCACCGGGAGCTGGGTGCGGGCATCACTGACGTCAAACTGCGCCCCTGCACCGGGAGCTGGGTGTGGGCATGGCTCACACCCACACTGCGCCCCTGCAGCAGGAGCTGGGTGCGGGCATCGCTGACGTCCATGCTGCACCCCTGCAGCAGGAGCTGGGTGTTGGCATCGCTCATGTCCACACTGCGCCCCTGCACCAGGAGCTGGGTGTGGGCACGGCTCACACCCACACTGCGCCCCTGCAGCAGGAGCTGGGTGCGGGCATCACTGACGTCAAACTGCGCCCCTGCAGCAGGAGCTGGGTGTGGGCATGGCTCACGTCCACACTGTGAGCATTTCCCTTCCTCGGCTGGGAGAGCAGGTTAATGTATCCTGGATTTGCTGCAACACAGAACTTCCACCCTTTTCCATTCCTGGAGGGAAATCAATACTCCCTCTCCATCACCCGGCGACGTTGAACCAGCTGATTCCCCAACCCCAGGGCACAGAGCTTCCGAGAACAGGCGCAGAACTAATGGCCTCCGTGCTCAGAGGGAAGGCAGCGCGTTGAGAGGAAGCCGGCTTGATAACCCGGGGTCGACGTCTGAGGACAGAGTGGGAAGTCCCTCTGCTGAATCAGAAAACAGGATCTTGGTGCTGAGCCACCCCGAGGAGGACACAGGTTCCCCATGGAGGACGTGGGTTCCCCACAGAGGATGGGGGTTCCCAAGTCCCGGGTGGGGCCCCGCCGGCTATGAGAAGGGGGCCCGCCCAGCAGAGCGCAGGGCGTTAATCAGAATCATCTCCCTCGGTCCGAACTTCTCGCCCTGAGCATGGGGCTGCGCCCTTGACGAGGGCGCCGGGACTGTACTTGATCCCCAGGTCCCTTTGCTCCACGAGCGAGCTACCCCTTTGGAGGAGCATGCAGGCAACTTCTGTAGAGACCAAATTCTACCCCCCGGTCCCCGGCCCTGTATCCCTACTGCCCCCTCGGGGCGGCAAGAAAAGCTTTCTCCACTGGCCCCTTGGTCCAGGGCGCTGGAGCCTCAGGCCTGGACACTGTGCTGGCACAGGTACCCCCGGGCCCCCCGAGGGTTGTGTTCCGCCCCATCCGCCCTCCACACGTTCAGACGGTCCTTGAGTCAGAATACCAAAGACTCGAACTCAAGCCTCTTTTCCTTCCCAAGTCTTCCTGGGGACTTGGCCTCATCCGGTTTTATTAGCAAGAGTTGAATTTTTACAATATCCAGTTCTATATTAAAACGATTTAAAACGTTCCCACTCTATGGTAAAGTAAACGCGGCAAGCTCTAGTTACTCTCATCCCGGATCTGGGTGATGATCACGCGGGACCCCGGGCAGAGCGGGTGACGGGGCTGGAGGCACAGCTCTCCTCTCCTGCATCGGGTGGTGAAGGGCGTGGTGGTCCTTTGACCCCCTCAGGTCCTCCCTCCTCGAAGCTTCTCTGAGCTTCTCGTGGGCCTGGCCCTCCTGCAGATGTCTCTTCACTGCGCCCGGGGCATCTCTTGGGTCGCGCGATGCCCTCAGTCTCTGGGTCAGGACGAGCTCAGTCTACACTGTATTTAAGGGGGAACCGGGCTGGACCTGTCGTGTCTGGTGTGTGTTTGCTCGGAGGGAGGCAGGAGAAGGGAAGGAACACCGGAACACCTGGGGGTGTCACCGAGGACGAACCTGGGATTTATTCCTCCTGATCAAATATTCTTTCTAAAAGCTTCAGCCCCTCTCCGTGGACATTTTCAGCAAATCCAGAAGGGCTCGATATGGTTTGTAAAATAGATTGTTAGGAGGGAGTGAGAGGTCACTAGGGGTTAAGTTCACTGAGTGCTTCCTGCGTCCCGGGGACTGTCGTCAGGGCCTTGCTCGTATGAGCATGCCCGATCCCCTCCGCAAACCGGAGAGATATTATCATCGGAGGGGGAGAAAGCCGGGGCTCAGAGGCGAGCACCCCGGGTCCCCGAAGGCGGCTGGCGTTGGAGCTGCCGTGCCGGTCCGTCACCACTGACCGCGAACTCAGCGGCTTGGACCACACGTGCGCATCCGGAGGTCGGAACTCTGAAGTCAAGGCTGGGGCGGGGGGGACTCGTTCCTCCTGCAGATTCCGGGAGAGAGGCTGTTTGCTCGGCGTTCCCAGCTTCTAGAGGCTTCCTGCACACGCCGGCTCCTGGCCCCCTTTCCTCCGACTCCAGAGCACACCCCTGCGACCTCAGCTTCGGTCGTCGCGTCTCCCTGAGACCCTCCTGCCTCCCTCTCCCGCGGATCTTTGCGGCCACACCGGGCCCGTCAGGTAACCGGGGACAATCTCTCCACCTCGGGATCCCTGATGCTATTTGCAAAGCCCTCTTTGCCGTGTGAAATGCACAGTCACGGGTTCTAAGGATTAGGCCACGGACATCTCTGAGGGCCCATCGCCCTCACCAAACTCCCCGCATCATCACGCTGCCGAGAGGGAAGAGCCAAGTCATACTTGAAAGTTGACGCTTGAAAACGACAGGCTTGGCCAGAGGGCAGGTGTCAGGGGCTACATTCTGCGGAGACGGAGGTACGCGGCCTGGCCACCAGACACAGGGACTTCCTGCACGTCGTCTCAGTGCAGGCATTGGCTACGGCGTGGTGTTTGAGGGGTAACGTGGGCTCCCGGCAGCCAGCCGAGAGCTTTCTGTTCAAAGACGGCGTCGTTTTAGTAAAGATCCTTCCAGAAAAACTGACTCAAGCTAGCTTAAGGACCAGGAAAACCGAGCGTCTCACGTGCCCAGAAGCTCTAAGGTGTGGACGTTCCAGAACGTGTTCATTTATAAAACTTCCCAGTAAAGTTTCTTTCGGTCTCCTGCTCTCCGTCTCCGGCTGCGAGCTTGGGTCTCAGGTTGGTTCTCTTCACTTTGCGAGACGGTAGCGGAAGCCCGAGGATTTCTCTCACGACCCAGCAGCGCCCTGTGCGTCCCTTTCCTCAGCGAGGGGACCCTTTCCGGGAGTTCCCAGCACCCCCTCGCTCACATCTCATTGGTCAGAATTGGGTCACAGGCCCATTCTGACACCAATCGCTGGCAAGGGAAGGGTACCACGATTGGCCGAGACTCTTCTGGAATTACCCCCAGGGCTGGGACAGACCGGTCACCTGCGCTGAGGGGTGAGGGGGCTGTGGGGAGGGAACCGACATCCGTCGCCGCCTGTGGGAACACATTGCTTGAAATGGTGGATGGAGGCTCTCTAAATTCACCCCAGTCCATCGCCCCCTCTGTCACCGCCAGAGTGTCCGGGACACAAGTTGGGTCGCTCTGGCTGGCTCACTTTCCAGCGTCCGTGTGCTAATCTCCGGTGGTCCCAGGGAGCGCTCGGAAGTCAGAGGCGTCACTTCTGATCGTATCCCCCTTAGAAGCGGAAAAGTGGACTCCCCACATTTTCAACAGCAACTTTACAAAGGACTTAACAGGAACCTTTCAAACTATCTTTTGATAGGTGCTCAAAACCCCCGCGGTGGCTTCCGGCGTTGCCAGCTTGGCCCCGGAACGACCCCATCACCGGGGGACGGCAAGGACATTCGCAGTTCTGAAGTCGCGACTTTCCAGCAGAGTGGGCTGTCTGCGCACCTCGCAGCGGTAACGGGCACCGCTCTGCTCCCTTGTGCCACGTGCCGCGTGGCGTTTTGAGAAGACAGACTGTAACTCCAGAGACGGCGACAAACGAGAGTCTGGACGGAAGGCGATTTTCTAGCCACGGCTCTTAAGGAAAGAGTAAGTTGTCACAGGATCGCTGATAATTGGCTCTGGGTGTCCCTAGGGAACTGTCACCCTCTCGGTGAGATCAATGGGGAGAGACACCTTTAATAAGGAAATCCCCTGGGGGGTGTTGGGAACCTGGTTTGAAATCTTGAAAGGTTTCCTGCCAGAGCAAGGCTCGGAGTCAACGTCGTTATCACCATCCTCAGTGTCCCTTTATTTTCAGCAGACGTCTGCAATTAGCTGAGAAATCCCGTCCAGGCTCTGCCGTGTCTTCCCTGTACTTGACTTAGCACTTCCTAGCAGGCCACCTAGCACCCAGCGTCCACCCATAAGTATCCTGGGCCTTGGGAATCATGGCAGCAGGGGCTGAGCAGGTCTGCAAGGGGACGATCACACCGTAGCTGGAGCCCCGGGTCAGAAGAGCCCAAAGTCGCACTTGGAGAATGAATACATTCCCTGCCGGCTAGCCAGCTTCCGAAAACGATCCTTCCCTTTCGTTAGATGTCACCTCCTCTAATGTGTCACCTTCTAGCTGTTAATAGGTCCTGAGCTATAAAAGTCTAGCCCAAAGCTGACTGGGACATTTGCGTCGAGTGAAATGAAGAGTCTGGGCTGGACATGCATGAGAAATTCAGAGGTAAAAGGTAGTTTTGTATGGGGACACCTTGGTGGCTCAGTGTGTTGAGTGTCCGACTTCGGCTCAGGTCATGATCTCACGGTCTGTGAGTTCGAGCCCCGGGTCGGGCTCTGTGCTGACAGCTCGGAGCCTGGAGACTGCTTGGGATTCTGTGTCTCCCTCTCTCTCTGCCCCTCCCCCACTCATGCTCTGTCTCTCAAAAATAAATAAATGAATAAATAAATAAATAAATAAATAGAAAAGGAGAGGAAGCGTTTTTTGACAATTTAATGTATATTAATGGGAAAAGCACAGAGTATTCATCCAAATTTAGTGCAAAAGGTGCAGCAGTGACATAAAATGGTCTTTTTTATAGAGACCGTAATGGAAGAAGCTTGGGCATAAATGCGAGTGTGTCCACAGAGACCTTCTTTCCTTCGGTTTCAGGAAAAGCTGGGGTGGGGTTCCCGGCAGCTCCTGGACAAGACCTCTCTCCCCCTCCTCTGCTCAGCTGTCACCTCGTCACGGCGCGGTCTCGTGCCGCATAATTCCTTCCTCCTCTATCAGCGGCTCCCCTACACCCAGCGTTGTCCAAACCTGGAAATCCACCGCTCTGGCGGAAATAACCCGTAAAGTGGGGGAGCCCCGAGGTCTCGGGGTACCCCTGGCCCTGCCTTTGCCCGGCTGTCGGGCCCGTCACTTGCCGGGTGGGCCTCAGTTTCCCCATCTTTTACACTAAAGTGATGACGCAAGATGATTGCTAAGGTTCTTCCGCCGTGAACGTTTCGTGACCTCAATTTATAGATAAATAATTTGAACACCTCATTAAGCGAAGCTAAAATGTATGTTTTATAATAATCTCCAGCGTGGTCAGAGAGACCGATGACAACAACCCGGTTTTGAGATTTGAACTTCCGGATCTATATTTGGAAATTTCAAGCCTCCCTTCCTCCACATTCCGTGACTTTTTTTTTTTTTCTTCTTAGTCCCCAGGACTGAAAACAAGAAAGAGAGACAGAAGGAGATGAGTGTCCATCTGGGGACCCCCAAGCATCGCGCTGGTTGCCGGGAACTCTGATGAACGAGATTCACCGAATAGGCACACATCCCTGTTGGAGTCAAGACCGCGGGTGCAAACCGCGGATCCGACACCGCGGCCGGGCACAGGCGTGCTTTCATAGTCACCGGCTCTCTGTCCTGCAGCTCTGCACCGAGGGCAGCCACGAGGAGGGCTCCAGCGGCTCCTGGATGTGGCTCGGAAGCCACGTGGCCGCTTCCCGAGGCCCAGGCTGGGGGCTCCGAGGCCAGCTCAGAGAGCAGAGCCCCGCGTCTCAGCTCCGTGCATGACCTTGGCTCCAGCAAGATGGGCATGGTGGCCCAGCTCCCGACGCCCCTGGCTGTGCCCGAGACCCGTGCTGGCCCAGGTGACATAACCTGGTGAGGCCTGGGACGGAAACCGAGTCGGCAACAACTGGAACAAGAAGAAGTCGGGTGCTGATGGACCCGGGTGGGTGGTGAGCAAACACAGGCGTGTGAACGTGTCAGGGTAAGAGACGCATTTACTTTTTCATCCGCTCTGGTGAGAGACGGTGAAACTACGCAAATCCTTCCAGAAAACTGGAAAGCGAGCTGAACTGTGTAGAAACTTTGAAAGGGGAAACAAACCCCTTCGCTTTAATTACTGACATTAATTGCTTCTACGTAGGAGTCAAGTCCTTTTCATGTTTGCCTGAATTGTGTCACCACAGCCAGCTCATCCCAGGACTTATGAAAAATTCAAACGGCGCCAGCTCTTCCTGGTGACACTTTTACTGCCACCTGTCAGGAGCCAGTTCTGCTACGCCCGGTTTGTTAGAACAAGAAACTTCACAGTCGTGGGGGAGAGATATTCTTAGAATGAATAACCTTATTTTATCAACTCTAAGATTCCTACTAGCGTAAGATTTATCAATATTTTGTAGACCGCTGTTCCAGAATGCCTCCCGGTACAGTCGGCAGATGCCATTCTTCCACAGTGTGTCCCAGTTAAAGTGTGGGGAATGGGTATCTGGGAACTGGGGACACGGGAGTGGACAAATACACAATGTCGGTGGTGGATGTTGCCTTGTTAGATGGGGCGGTTATGTGTGGTACATGCCTAGTTACTTACAGGGCCCACTGGCTTCTGGAATCTAGAGTCACTCTTGTGTTTTTCTAGAATCCGCTGATTCCACAACTTGCTCCTGAAGACAAATTTCAACCACCTGACCGGAAGAACTCGTAAAAATCGTTAAGTGACACCGAGCGGTTTCCCTTCATCTGGGAGCTGCGGCAGACAGACCCTCAGCCCGAGGAATGAGAGCATCCCCTGAGATTTTTGAAGGAGGCGTCCGCAGCTCTGCCCCCTGAGCCTCCCCTTCCCCGGGTCTATAAGTTTCAAGGGTGACAATACACGCCTGTGTGGATGGTCTCCAGGGCCATGCTCAGGTTCTGTGACTCACTACAAGGACTCGGGACGCAGCATACGGGCATACTCGTGGCTGTGATTTGTCAGAGCAAAAGGACACAAAGCAAAATCAGCAAAGGAAGAAGGCATGCGGGGTGAAGCCTGGGGGAACCAGGAGCAAGGTTCCAGAGCCTTCTCCCAGTGGAGGGTCCCATCAGAGACTCGGAGCTCCAAGCGTTCACCGGGGGCAGCTCACGTAGGCACCCTGCCTGGCACATACCCAAATTCTGGACTCCCACAGGAAAGCAGGTGTCAGTGTAACCGAATAGGCTGTACGAACAGTCTGGGCACAGAGAGCTACCTTGTCACGTAGGGAGAGCTCGGTATCTCCAGCCAACGTCCCAGAAGCCAGCTCGGGGCCAATCTCTGCAAGCAGACCTTCCTAAGAACGACAGTTTCAGACGTGCCGTGTGACCTCTTTCCTGCTCTCCTTCCTCGGGGTCGTTTGAGGATTGCATAAAATATTCCGTGTAAAATTCTGTGCTCAATAAATGTCATTTGGGCTTCTTTCGTTCAGAGTCTCCTGCAGATCCAGCCTGAAGTGCTTCTAAGATATGCTCCCAAAGAAGACGTGCCGGAGAGGGGTGCCCGGGGAGGCTCCACAGTATGAAACACATCCTATTTCACAGGGACATTTTTTTTGAAAATAAAAATATCTAAACACTTTTTATCGTGTAGAGATTGGTCAGTGATTTTAAAGTGACCTTGTAAAAAAATAATAAAGTGATCTTGTAAGGGAAAATACAGATATTTTTGCCTGCCTAAAGCCAACATACTTGATATTGAAATGTGATAGGAAGTGGTTTTGGAGAACAGTCCTTCGGCCCCGGAATAAAAGTATAAAATCGCCTCGCTACAAGAAGTGTGTTAGTAACGGCAGGTAGTGCTATGTTACATGAAGCGAGAGGAGAAATATCACGAGTGGTCTGGAAAATGGACATCTCATGCCTTGTACATTCTGTTGTGGGAGCAAATAACCGTTCTATGATGCACAGAATGTTGGCGGCAGCACCAAGTCACAACCCGAAACACTTGAAATTAGAACGACTTCCTTGACTCTACTTGCAGGCAAAGAAAAACAAGCATGATAACAACAAAAATCCCCCTAAATTTGATGGAATTCACCCAGTTTGACACATTATATGCAGACATATCAATAGTTCAGCAAAAAACAACAAAAACATACAGGAGAAAGATTAAAAAAAAAAAAAGCTCCATCTCACTCATGGATGCAGTGAAAACAAAGATTTCTTTGACTTGGTAGACCAGTTAGCCGATGAAATAAAACCAAAAGAAAACATTGAGTAGACTCTAACTGAAACTTGGAAGAGTCCTAGATTCAAGAACATCGTAGAGCTTCTCTTTGAACTATGGGTGGAGGTTGTCTGAGTATCTGGGAAGCCACAAGTAGAGGGCTGACATGATGGAAGCCCCCTGAGGGCAGGCACTTTATCTGCCTTGTGCACCTCTGTAGCCTCAGCGTCTAAAACAGCGGTTGGCTCAGACAAGGCACACAGTTAAAAATAGATTGCCTCACTACACACTAACTAAAATGGCCAAAATCCGGAACACCGACAGCACCGAATGCTGGTGAGGATATGAAGTGATAGGAATTCTCATTCACCGCTGGTGGGAATGCGACATGGCGCAGCCTTTGTGAGATGGGTTGGTGCGATCTTCCAAAATTAAATGTGCGACGACCATAGCATCCAGCAATCTTGCTCCTTGGTATTTACCCAAAAGAGTTGAAAAATTATATCTACATGTACATGGACGTTTACAGAAGATTAATTCATAACTGCCCAAACTTGGAGGTAGCCAAGATGTCCTTTAATAGTTGAATAGTTGAAACAGAAACTGTGTTCCCTCCAGACAATGGAATATTACTTAGGCTATAAATAAGTGAGCTATTGAGACATGAAAAGAAGTGGAAGAACCTTAAATGCATATTATTAAGTGAAAGGAGTCAATCTGAAAAGGCTACAGACTGTATGGTTCCAACTCCGTGACACTCTGGAAAAGACAAATTTTATGGGTGCAGTGGAAAGGCCAGTGGTTGACAGGGTTGGGAAGGGAGAGATGAAAAGGCAGAGCACAGAGGATGTGCAGGGCCATGAAATTCCTGCGTGTGACATTACTGGTGAATATATGTATCATTGCACATTTGTCCAAACCTGAAGAATGTCTAACACCAAGAATGAACTTTAAGGCACAGTTTGGACTTGGGTAATTATGATGTGTCCACGTACATTCATCAGTCATGACAAATGTGATAGTTTGTGCTCTTGAGAATCTGTCTACTTCAGTCGAGTGTTCGAATTTATGTGTATAGAGTAGTAGGTAGTATTCCCGAGTCACCCTTCTGATTTCTGCGTTGTCTGTTGTAATAGCTCCTGTTTCACTCCTGATACTACTAGCGATTTGTTTCTTCTCTAATTGTTTTCTTTGTTAATTTGATTGACTTCCCCCAAACAACCGGTGTTTTGTTTCTTTGATTTTCTGTATTATTTTTCTATTTTCAGTTTTATTGACTTTTGCTTTCTACTGTTCCCTTCCTTCTGTTTGCCTTGGGTTTATTTTTATTTTCCTCTTTTAGGTTCTTGAGGTTAGATTATTGATTTGAGACTTTCCCTCTTCTCCAGTCTCTGTATTTAAGGCTAAAAATTTCTCTCACAGCACTGCCTTCGCCGTATCCCACAGATTTTGGTACATGATATCTTCACTTTTATTTAGTTCAATGTACTTCTTGATTGAGACATCATAATTCTTAGATCCATGGATTTAAAAACATTTTTTAATGTTTATTTATATTTGAGAGCAAGAGAGAGAGAGAGCATGAGTGAGGCAGGGGCAGAGAGAGGGAGACACAGAATCCAAAGCAGGCTCCAGGCTCCAAGCTGTCAGCACAGAGCCTGACACGGGGCTCAAACTCACGAACTGTCACGACCTGAGCTGAAGTCGGACACTTAACCAACTGAGACACCCAAGTCCCCCAATCCATGGATTATTTTTTAGAAGAGTGTTATTTAGTTTCCAACTGCTTGGAGGATTTCCTGTCACCTTTCCATAAGGGACAGGGAGAGCCTCCTGGCAGTGACACCACAGGACCGAAGAGAATTAGATCCTACTTCCTGTTCTCCTGCAGGGACCACTCATTGGCTGAATCCGACTGAAAGCCAGAGCCAAGGTTGCCCATACCGAACATGGTGGTGCTCTAATCTCCATGGTGGGAAGAGCAGATAACATTACCAGGATTCTTGTACTGATAGGGCAGAGTCTTGAGGGGACTGCAAGGACGAGTGTGTGTTTCAGTGGGGTTAGAGCAACTCTCATTAACTGGGAAGTGACAACCCGGGCTTTGGCGATGCCATTCATGACTGACGAGTCATGGCGATGACCTCGCATACTTGCCTCCATGGCCACACCACGGGCCGGCTGAGCCCACCGACATCACTTACATCACCTGCCATCACCCGGCACTCATGAGTGGATTATTCTCTGTTCTTAATTCCCTCGGCCACCTCTGGTTCAAAGTCAGCTGGCCTGATAAAATTAAGACAAATGTGAATAGATGACCTTGGGTGCTCGTCCGCCTCTGAGGGTCCCATGTCTCTCCTCCCAGTCAGGCGTTGGGAAGATCGGTTCTCCGAGCGCCACACGGGCTCTCGGAGCCAGCGCACGGCCAAGGGAGGTTGGCCACTTGTGAGAAGAGTCACCCCGTTAGTCACCATTCCCAGGTGCCCAGGAGGCATCGGGTGGAATGATCGCCAGTTTCAGGGCCTGGTGTCTCGTAACTGAAGCTCGGAGGCATTTAGTAAGGTCGTTTGGAACCAGCAAGAAGAAGAAGTTTATATGACTGTCGTTTGATCTCTCAGGAAGGTCACTGAAATCTCTGAGGCTGACGCTTTTTCATTTCGGATACTAGCCATCACCATGACCCAGGTATTTTTTCATTAGTGACCTGAGGGGGAAGAAATCCACCTGCCGAAGGCAGGTCCGACTGTGGGAGATAGACGCAGGGGATTCGCTGCCCACTGCCGGTGACTGGGCAGCCCATGACCACGCCCCGCCTGGAGCGGCTGGTGCCAGCCCTCCAGCCCAGCCCTCCCGGGCGCACAGGAATCAGCTGTCTTCTCAGCCTCCCCCGAGGTATCCGTCACCGAATTCTCCTTGTCCTCGGCTCTGTGAAAACCGATCCTGGGCGTCGGATGCGTTTTGCTTGCTGTGCAGCTCGGGGATTTTCTCCAAAGGCAATTCAGAAATAACTTCCCTTAGCCTCGGTGAAGAGGCCCCTAATCTCCGACCTTGTCCAGGTGTATGAATCACCGCAGGGACGTGATTGATGCCTAAGGACTCCAGACCCCGAGCTGCCAAGGGGCAGGTGCTCCCGGGGACCCTAGCGAAGGTGGCTGGTGTTCTATGTGGTCCATCTAGACACACCACTTAACTCTGTGACCACAGAGTCTCGGGAGCCACCCAGAGCATTCTCTATCTGGATGGTTTTAGCTTTTCCAGCAAACATTCACAATTGCTATTTGGAACTGAGAGACCTTTGCTGCATTTAGTTTTTCACCTGCAGACAGAGCTGTTGAAAGCCAGAACCAAGAGAAGTCAAGAATATATCAGGATTGGAGTGGCACTGGTCAGGGGAGGTAAGTGCCAGCTCTTTGCGGGGACACAATTGTCTCCCGTGCGGCCAAGAGATCTGAGAATGTTATTTGGGGAAAGAAATATGAGTAGGACACTGAGGTTTAACGAACATGCAGGAAGTTTACGCTTTTGTGTTGGATGAACCTATTAATGGGACAAGAGAAGGGACTTGTCACACAGCACCCACAGGAAAGCGGTGGGGGGGGAATGGGAATTTTCACGGACCCCCAGCAGGGGCAAACCAGCCAGCCTTCTCTGGAGCAGTCTGAGCCTCGTCAGCCCCGGAGCCCAGGTCGCCCTGTCCACCTCGTCCAGGACGCGAGCAGCTCTTCCAGCCAGAAAGCAGGTGCGTCTTGCCTTTCTGGGGGAAATGGCGAATCAGCCGGGGACACGAGCTTCTGTCCTGTCCGCGTTGCCCTCTTTGGTTCCGTGGAGGGAGGCCGTGGAGGGCCATCGGGAGGCCACCTGGCTGGGCGAAGCCGGCCCCGACTCCACGCTTCTCTCTGGTTGGGAGGCTCCTGCAGGCTGGCTTCTGCCCTCAACCCGGGGGGAGGATGGGCACCTGCTACGGGGGGTCAGCATTCGGTCAGGAGACAGGAGTGATCACACAGCACCCGGGCCAACGGGACAGCCCGGAGCGTGTGGCCGCGGGGTCACAGACAGGCAGAGGGGTCAGGCTTGGCTAGTGACAATGTCGCCACCACGATGTTTCTTCCTGAATGATAGGAGCCCATTTGTCTGACCGATTCACCCGGCGGAGCCGAGGCCGACGGGTCTTGGGGTTCCAGGTGGGCTGGTGCACCTGGACACAGCCGGTGACAGGGTCTAGGAATGTGTTTCTCCGCCTGGAAATTTCTTTCCCCAAACTCTGGCCCACGATTATTCTTCAATGAATGAGTTTCTTTCCTTTCGAGATGAGAAATTGGAATCTATTTGGAATTCCAAATGGAGCTTATACAGAAAAGATCCCCACTTTATAACTCACCAGAGGTCATGAGCGAAAGTACCCCAGGGGTTAGGGGGTGATGTCACAGGTGAAGGGGAAGGACCAAGGCTGGAGCTCACCGGGAGCCAAGACCATCCCCCAAGGGCTTCTGGGGCTGATAGGTGCCCTGCAGGACAGTGGCCTGAGGGGTCTGGGGTCCCTGTCCTGAGAGGCAGCGCTGTAATATCGGTGAGCCCTCACTGAGCCCTCCTGTCCACCTGGCGTGGTGCTCTGATGGGGGGGTCCGTCAGCAAGGCCGGCCTGTACTGACATCAGGGCTCACTGGGGTACAGAGTCACGGTTGCCCACCTAGAAAGCTATTTCCGGCCCTTTCTCCTTACTTCCAAGTCCTTCTCCCTCCTTCTATGGAGGCTGAAATTGCCAGATACACAACATTGCAGCCTCCTGCCGAGCTGGGGCTTGGGCGTGCCTCCAATCCTGGCCGGTGAGAGGGGAAAACGCGTCCTTGGAGCTCCTGGGAGTTACTGTCCCCCCAGTAGAGAGAAATGTGTGACAGAGTTCCTCTCCCCTGGTTCTGCTTTGTGTGATGTTGCATGAGGACTAGAGACTTGGAGCGGTGGCAGCCTTCTTGTGACTAAGAGGTAAAGACCTCGACAATCCCAGAGAGGCCCATCCACAGGCCTGAGACCACTGAGTCCCCAAGCCAACCCTGGGAGCAAGTGTTTCTTGTTGCATAAGAAAAACAGTTGCCTCTTTCAGGCAGGCGTTCTGTTGTTCGGAAGCAACGCTGCGTTTGGAAGCAGCGACGGGACTCTCCGCTGGGTTCATGTCTCATCTTCTGGTCCGCTCGGGAGACCTCTCGACGCTGCCACTTCCTCGTGTCGCAGCCATCCTTCCTCAGGGTGTCCGCGGTGTATGGGAAGCTCTCCTGTGTCTGACCAGCTGAGCTCGCTCCTTCCCCTGCGGATGGGGGAGCAGGCGCAGGCGTCTCCCTGAAGAAAGAGCTCTCCTCTGGGAGGACTCATCTGGAGGACACTCGCTCCCCCGGGGCCACGGCTCAGACCCCGGCTCCGGAGAGAACCAGCACAGGGGGCGGGAGGGCGGGGGGACTTCCTCAACAGAAGGGAGGGGACTGCGCCTCTCCCTGAAGCAGAGAGAGTTCATCCCAAACACAGACACCTGAAACGCGGGGTGGGGGGCGTGCCCCTTGGGAAGGACACGGGGGACAGCTTCATTCCCCGCGCCCTGTGCTCCCTGAATTCGAGGACCGTGAGTCCCGCCGTGGGAAATAGGAGAACGTTCACAAATCAGGCAGAGGGATGGAATCCAGGGCGGGCCTGTGCTGCTCACAGACGGAGCGGGTGGAGCACCGTGTGGGGAGCGTGGATAGGAAAGTGTGGGAGCGCCCCCCGTGCGCTCACCGTCCGTGGGGCACGGTGAGCACGAAACCTCCGTGGTGCGCCGAGGGCGCTAAGGCACCAGGAGGCAAAAACTGTGCATGAGACAGAAGCACGAAGAGACCGTGACACTTGGGAGAAAACACAGGAACAGAGTATGTGACACGGGACGGGCCCTCAGGCTGAGCGGGTTCCTCTCCTTGGCGACCAGACTGGCTTCGCCGACACGGAGGGACGTGAGTCTGAGCCATGAAGGGGAAGAGCTGGTTGGCACTGGGCGGAGACGAGGGCACTGCCTCGAGAGGCGGGATCCGGACGGATGGCGGGTGCTGACGGGGAGAAGAGGGGCGTCCGGAGAGAGCGAGCACAGCTCCGATGTGGGGCGGGGCCGTGCCCCGTCGCCGGGCGTCTGTACCGCCCGCCTCGGCCAGGCCGCTGTGGGTACGTCCACGCTCGCGGCTGGTCAGCGGTGACCGTGTCCCTCTCAGGCCTGTTCCGGTTCAGACGCTACAGAAGCAACGGCCCTTTGCTCCGAGTGCCCGAGGGAACCCGCTTCTCTGGAGCTCTGAGCGCAAGGCTTGGGGTCTGGGCTCCTCAGGGCTGGCAGCCTGGGCCTCCTTCTCCGGGGCTGACATTCCAGATCCATCCAGAAGGGGGCGTGCAGGGAGCCCTCCTCCCGGGGACCAGGTGCGCCCAGAGAGGAGTTTCTTCCTGTCCGCGGCACGTGGAGGGCAGGAGGGCGCACGAGATGACTCGGACGCAGTCACGCTCTCGGCCCAAGTCGGCTTCTTCGGACTCATTACCGTCTGTCAATAAATGTCAAGGTTCCTGAAAAACTCAGTCCAAGGGCATATGTCAAAAGGGGATCACTTAACATTCCGAACGTCCTTTTCCGCCCAGGAGGCTCTGGGGAAATCTGCTCGCGATTCTTAATCAGGGTCGGCATTTCGGAAGCAAAGATGAGGGAGGGCAGGATGGGGCTCCGGCTGATGGACAGGCAGGCATCGAAACGCAGTGGCCCCCTGAATACCACACACCCGGGGCCGGACACTCTCAGCTGGATCTCTGCTCCGACCCCTGTGCGTGCGTGTGCGTGCGTGCGCATATGTTTGCTGCGCAGGCCGCGCTGGGGGCGTGAGTCAGAAAGGCTCCTGGGCCAGATTACAGGCTCAATTAGGTGTTTTATTCAAAACATACAGCCAAGTGCAGGGGAAGGCACAACAGAGCACAGACGTCCGTAGGAATATTGTTCACGACAACAGGAAACGACACACCCGTCCACACCTGATGAACGGATAAACGACACGCGTTCTGACCACACATGGGGGTATTTACGTGATCTGGGCGGGTGATAATCTGCAGAAGGCGCTGGAGGAAAGTGACGATTCAACACTTCCTAGTCGAGTCTTCCAGTCCGTAAATACCCTCTACATCTCTCCCCTAACTCAGGTCTCCACTGTCACGGCCTCCCTGCAGTTCGTCCCTAAGTTTTGTATACTTTTCAATTCTCTCACAATTGTATTTTAAAAATAACTGTAGCTTCTCTTGGGGCGCCTGGGTGGCTCAGTCAGTTGAGGGTCCGACTTTGGCTCAGGTCATGATCTCACATTTCATGAGTTTAAGCCCCACATCAGGCTGTGTGCTGATGGCTCAGAGCCTGGAGCCTGCTTTGGATTCTGTGTCTCCCTCTTTCTCTGCCCCTCCCCAGTTTGTGCTCTGTCTCTGTCAAAAATAAATATTAAAAAAATTTTTTAAATATCTATAGTCTCGAGCGCTCATCGCCAGGACATAGAAATATACTTATTGTCGTATACGCCTGCGTCCAGCACTACTTGGTAGTGCTAGTTTTCTGGTTTGCTTTTGTGCTTGCCGCCGGAATGGTTGGAGCCAGGTCTCTGCGAGTCCTCTGTGGCTGACGGTGGTGAGCCTCTTTCCGCTCTGGGTCAGGACTGAGACTCGAGGATGCAGCCTGGGCATGAGGGCAACGCGTAGGTGTTCACACGTCTCATTGAGGCAGGATTAGAACTCACATCTCCAGGGCTGCCTGCAGCTGGTGTGGCCACGGGACAGGGTCACCCGGGTGTCCTTCAGACCTGGGTGACCCGAGCCCGTGTAACTGGCCACACCAGGTGCCCACAGCTCACAGTGGCTGAGTAATGAGTCCGAGCTTTACTGAGGCAGATGAGGCGAGGGCTGATGGGGGCAGAACGCCCAGTTGGCAGGTTGGCCGTGGAGCGTCCGAGACAGAGAGCACGGGCCCCGGAGGGAGACGGCTGGAACGCCGGGGGCCACCCGGAGCCTGCAGGACTCGGGGCAACGTATCTCCTCTCAGCCTCGGTTTCCCCCTACAAACCGGGAACTTAGATGTCGCCGCAGAAGCTGGCTGTGGGGGTCAAACTTCTGAATCGCCCCGAGCTCAGCCCGGTGGGAACGGTGTCCGTCGGGAGCAGCCGGGCTCAGAGACACCGCTGTAGGGAACCCAGGGCATCGGCGATGCGGGGGAATC